>CAWUFW010005739.1:997494-1279659 GCA_963921515.1 Calotriton arnoldi
GCAAGTCCTCCTTCCCACCCACCCAGCCAGCCAGATATCCCACCATGGACTGTGCTTGCATTGCAGGGAGTGTAAGTTGTCTCTCAGGATGTCAGTCAGTGGTGTCCTGCTGTTTGTTGGTGCACAGTTGGCAGCAGGGCCTTGTGCTCCCCACAGCAGTAGCCAGTGTCAGCCATCTTGTGAGTCCTTCTCCACTCCCTGTGATGTGCGCATGGTTCATGGTGGTGTTGATGGGACAGTTTTGGGGCGGGCAATATGTGTGACTGCGACTCCCATGATGCTATTGGCTACACTGACTTGGCCAGCATACACAGAATTCCTTCCTTTGAGTGGTCTTCACTGTGTGTTGGTGTTGTTGTGGTGGCTACATGTGTGGATGTGTTTGTTAGTTCTATTTGTGCCACTGCCTAGCTGTAGTTGTGGTTGTGTTTGTACATGTGTTGGCACGGTTGGATGTGACTTTTTTGATGGCATGTGTTGTGTTTCTCTGACTGACATACACATTTTGGGATGATTCTGTTCTGGTTGCTGTGTGATTGCTATGAGTGCATGGTTTGACTCTCCCCTTGACAGTGATGTGTGTGTGTTTTGTGGCAGTATATTGTGTACATTTGTTGTGTACTCACCAGGCTCTGGGATGTCCTCTAGTCCATATACGCTCACTGGCGGAAGGATGGCCCGCACCTTCTCCTCCCAGGGCCTGAGGTATATTGGCTTGGCAGGAGGGCCACTGCCGGTGTGTTGGCTGTTGATGTAGTCTTTCTTCAGCATGTCCCGTACCCTCCTGCGCACGTCATACCACCTGTTCTGGATGTCCGTCTTTGTGCGCCGACATGGTGATTGGGCGTTCACCCTGTTGATGATCCTCTCCCACATCTTGGTTTTCTGCGACATGGGGGTCTGTTGGACCAGAGTGCCAAACAGCTGTGGCTCCACCCTGAGGATCTCGTCTACCATGACTTCCAATTCACTATCTAGGAACTTGGGATTCTTCTTGGGGGGCATGGTGATGGGTGGTGATGGTGGGTGAGGTGTGTGTTGGTGTGCAGGTGAGGGTGTGTGAGTGTGTGTTTTGCTGGGTGTATGTGAGGTAGGTATTTGTTGGTGTGCTGATGGTGTGTGGCTTGTGTGAGGGATGAGCTGTGGGTGTGTGGTTGCTTTCTCTTGGGTGCTGGCAGTGGAATGGCATTTGCAAAGGCTCATGGTAGTGATTTGTGTCCTTTATATAGGTGGAGTCGTGGGTGTGTCTTTGTTCTCTCTCCCCACCCACCCCCAGTATTTATTGGCTTGGTAATTGCTTGTTTGGCCTTTTTTTGGGTGACTTTTCCTTTGTGCTGTTTGTGTATGTTGGAAACGTTCTTGTGACCGAGTCGGACCCTGCATTGGTCTCGTACAGTGTTTTCCGTTTCGTTCACGCTGTGTTTGTGCAGTTTTCTATGCTGCGTACGCGTCGGTCGCGGTGTATTGTGTTGCTTCGGCTCGGTTTTGTATGCGTGTCGGTCGTACGGCTTGTCCTCCGTCCGACTCGCTCGTGGTTTTCGCGCCTTGCATCGTACTTAGCGGTTTGGAGTTCGCGTGTACGTTTCGGTCGGATTTGTTCCGGGTGCGTGTCGGTCGGTTGGATTTGCGTGTTTTTCCGGCCGGATTGCTGTTTTCCGTGCGGCTCGGTCGGTCGGCTTGGTTTCGTTACGTGTCGGTCGGATTTTTCGCGCCTTGCATCGTACTTGGCGTATCGGGCGCCACGGGTGCGTGTCGGTCGGTATTTTTTCCGGATCCGAGTCGGTCGGTGCTTTTTCCGGCCCGAATCGGAATCGACCCCAATATGTAATATTAATACTGACCTTTATGTATTCTTAAGTATTTATTTGTGCAAAGTATTAATGTTTGATGACTTTTTTCTTCAATAAACTTACTTTGGAACTTTGAAAAAATGGGTAGCCCGGACTGATCTCCTACAGGAACACCCTGCTTTTTCTGGGTGTAGTTTGCTGGCTATATATATTTCAGTGCTACTGGCTTCTGCACTTGGGGACTCATGAAATCTAATGCTCATTTGGGATCTACCCAGAAGGCTAAAAGCCTCTCCAAAACCCAGCATAAGAAACACTTAGATTTACCATAGCAAGTAAACCAGGAGAAAGGCCAGCCTAACAAATTGACCCTAGCCCCGGGGAACTGCAGATGAGGAGTTATGAAGAAATAATTTGCTTGAAGATATTGATATGGCCTCTACCTCTCCAAACGCCACGGTGCTGGCTGCATCACATAGAGCTTCTGTAAATGATGAGGAGGGGGTCCCTCCTTCAATGGGGTTTATTTTTAAATCTAGCTTGGGAGACTCCCTGGGTGCTGGCTCCTGTTCTGGTGTATCCCAAACTCAGTTATCAGTAGCAGGAGCTGCAGCATTGTCAGCGCAAAATTATCCATTATTTTGAAACTTACAGGTCCATAATATGCCATCCGCTTCTAAGCTGATGGAGAGTGAGCACCTGACTGAACTGAAAAGCAATGAGGATATGGATTCATCTAAGCCTCATGAGGAGATTAAGGGTGGAATGAGTTACCATTTTCCTGGTCAATAAAATGGGGGTGAGCCACATGCCATTGATAAGGAGACTGTTGTATCTGACTCTCTTGGCCCAGCACTACCCTCCCTCTCACAGTTGCAGTATCTTTGGTGGATACCCAGCCTAAAATTTCTCCTTCTAATGTGCCTGCTGACAACCAGTGGGTTGGGTTGAGATTCTTTTAGAGGAGATCAGGGACATAAGAAAGTCACAGTCATAGACTGTTTCATCTCTGCATGATCATCTAACAAGGAGTAATGAGAAGCTCTAATTTTGTCTGAACAAAGTGAATCAGCTCAAGCAGCGGGTCTCGTACTTGGAATACAATGTGGATAGACATCAAAAGTCTGTAGAAGAAGCTAGTAAAGAACTTTCGATGCTAAAATCAAAATGGAATGAATTGGAAAATCACTTGACATGTTCAAATTTAAGATTTGTTGGTATGTCTGAGGGCAAGGAAGCTCAGAAAGGGGATTGCAGCGCTCTGATTGAGACTCTGATTAAAAAGAATGTGCTTACTAACTCTCCAGTGGATTTATTAATAATGTGGGCCCATTGGGACCCTTTCCATCCAACCCCGAGTGTAAATCAGCAACAAACAAACTTGGGAAACTTTTCTAATTTCAGGGTCAAACAGTGCTTGTATTGGAGAAGGGTTCAAAATTTCAGATTTATTCTGATGTGTTCATCATGGCAGCTTGTCGTAGGAGACAATTCAAGGACATAATTGGTGAGTTTAAAGCAGATGGCGGTCAAGCAGCTATCCACCAATAATCCAAATGGAAAGTGCTTTATAAGGGTTCCTTCTGGTTCTTTTCCTCAGTTGCAGAAGTGCATGACTTGCTAAAGCAAGACCACATCAACACAGTTTAATGATGTAACTAGTTTCATGATTAAGATGGTATTTGTTCCAGGCTTTGGGTTATATTTGAGGGATTTTGGGGAGTGACAGTGAGCTGGAGGGTTCTTACCCAGTGGAGTCCAAGATGCCATTCCAGAGCACCCACTAAGTTGGTAAGGGAGGAAGAAGGATTGGAAATGGAATTTTCTTCCAGGGGGTTTTGGAGGCTAGGAGGTGGTGGTCAAGGAGAATGGGAGGGTCAGGGGGAGAGGAATGGTGAGGGGTCTGCAATCATGCAGTGAGTCTGCAAAACAAGAGCAAATGTGATATTGGAGATCAAGGGACTCCAAGAAAATGTGAAAAGGAAATTAGTTTGAGCTTAAGATATTGCTCTTTTTTCCTAGTAAATCATTAATCCAAGTCAGACAAAAGCTTTGTGACTTGTTCTAAAAAGAAGAATTGGTCAATGAAAAAACGGAATTCTAGAGAGTGCATGAAGAGAGTGAACATGTGGGTTGAGTTTGGGCATGGTCTGCAAAAACAAGAGCAAATGCACATATGATACTGTTGGTAATGGATCCAGCTATGAATTCGACCACTTCCCGAAGATGCCATTCAAAGGATCTTTTTAAGCACTATTCTGCACTTTATCAGGCTCCAGCTGGGGCTTTCAGAGAATGCCATCAAAAAAGTTCCTTGCCTCAATTTATTTTCCTAAACTTTCAGCGGAACAACAGGACATTATTCTGAAACACATTTTTTGACAGAATTTCAAGATGCCCTGGCTTCTATGGCTAATACTAAGGCAACCGTTATTGATAACATCCCGATTGAGATATACAAGGAATTTGCTCTTCTCTTCAAGATTTTATGATGAAACTTTTTCATTGAATACTTTCTGGCTGGCTGATTTTGTTTTTTTCACAAACTGTTTTGTAATTCCAATTCATACAGACCTGTTAGTTTGCTAAATGCAGACTACAAACTACTTATGAAAATGTAACTAATTGCATAGCTCTTGTGGCTCAACAACGTATACATAGTGACCAGAATGGTTTTCCTCCCCATAGATCAATGGCGAGTAATAATAACTGTTTGATTAAGGACTCAGATTACCTTGCAGAGAATAGAACTAAAGTGGCTATAATAATGGTTGGCGCGGAGAAAGCATTCAACCTAGTAAGTTGTGCAGCTCTGTTTCAGATCCTGAGGAAGTTTGGCTTCCCTGAACAATTTCTAAATATTTTAAGGAATCTTTTTTCCGGGGCGATAGCCAGAATTATCATTAATTTATGCGAAGCGGCCAACTTCATATTTGTCAGGGGGTGCAACAAGGTTGTCTTCTCTAGCTTGGTTTTATTTACGTTTTTTATCGAGCCACTGGCCATTCTTTTGTGAAACGATGATTTCGTTTTATCATCGATTTTAGGCATGTCTAAGCTGAAACCTTTTGCTGAAGATATTATTCTGTATCTGGATGCAACACAAGCAAATATCCAAAGAGCCCTCAATAGGTTTAATGAATATATTGTAATCGAGGGCTATTAGATGAATCATAATAAATCAGAAATCCTTTGTGCCTAATTCCTCGAGGAAGGAACATCCCAATGCAATAGGGGGACAGTGGTCACCCACTCGCCCTATAACATACTTCGTTGTGTATGTAACTTCCAATATTTTAGAACTTTGTGAGTTAAATTATCGGGCAATGCTGGTCAAAGTTAAGAAAGTAGTAGAGAAATGATATATTTTAACTTTATCTATCATAGGCAGAGTTGCTTTAAGTAAAATGTTGATTCAATCCCTATTTTCATTTTTATTTACTAATGTTCTGATTAAACTTAGTAAGAGCTATTTTAACGAGTTTGAGAGCTTAATAAGGTTGTTTCTAAGGAAGCATCACTGTCCACGTATCCAGCTGATTAATATTCAATTAAGCAAAGAGCTGGGGGCTTGGTCTTACCCAATTTTTATTTATACTATTAAGCTGCCTTTATTGATTCTCAATCCCGTTTGCACTTTGATTCATTCTCTTTCAATAATGTTTTTTTAAAAGAAATGGTTAAAGATTCAGGACTTCAGTACCCATTCATCTTAAAAACTTGGAAATGTCCCACAAAACAGATATAAAATTTGAGAAGAAATGATTTTGCGAAAAAAATGAAATTGGTCTAAAATATATGATATTTGATTGTCACCCTTGTTTTCATTGCACAGTTGTAGCAGTTTGGGGTTAAAGGTCCCAGAGCTTTTAGTTAAACTTTGGAAAAGACATGGGATTGCTTCATTACTAGATTTTTTAGTTAACAACAAATGGAAAACATGGCAACAGTTAGTACTGCAGGATAATGATAGTGCCTCTGTCCTATGGCTTGGCTATGCACCAATCTCCAGTTTTTTAAGGGACTATACCCCTGATGTAGGTGATTTTACTTTTCATTTTCTAAAACTACTTTTTTAACAATTTGTTAGGGCTTGGTAGTTGGTTAATTGTGCTGCATCAGAAGATTCAGGAGGAAATAACCCCAAAATGTCTTTAGAAGATCTTATCTGCAACGGGGTGTGTTTTTTCTCCGAATCAGTGGGTAGATATTTTTTCCGTTGGCTATAAAATGTTTAGAGCACTAAATTGTAAAAGAATGGGATTTTTTGCTAGTTGAATGCTGTATTAACCCCCCCAAACCCTGCATAAATATTTTCCTAATGTCCATAATAAGTGTTTTAGATGTACTACATTGGCGGAAGGAGATTGGTCCATATTGTTTTTACTTGTCCAGCTTTGCAACCTTTCTGGGGCCAGATATTTCGTTTTATAAGCCAACAATTAGAAAAAAAGGTGATATCAGATTCACTACCAGTTCTTTTTGGGCTGTTGGGTAATAATGTGGCATTCTTGCAGAGTAAACAGAAATTCATTCTTTTAGCTGTTTCAATTGCATGACCACTTACTGTACAATTTTGGAAATCAACAAGGTGTCCTTTATTAATTCAATGGCAAGCTAAAATGATTAATGTAAAATAATTGGAATATGCTTATGCCAAAAGGAGGAATCAATTGATAAAATTTGAGCAGCTGTGGCATTTTTGTCCCGTGGAATGAGGTTGTGGGAAGTTGTTGTGGGGAGTAAGAAGGTTCAAGCATTCGCACATTAGGATCTTTCTTTTTATGACTTTTTTCCATCACACTTTCATAATTGCACGTTTGCACAGGTACTCTAGCACTCTATTGGTATTTTTGTACTGTGCAAAATTGTATTTTTATTTAATCTTTAACGGCGTGTTTGCACAGGGACAGGTTCTCCTGTCTTTTAATATTTAGAAGATGGGGACTCTGACACTTTGTTTGCGTTTTTTCACAATATATGACTGTTTTACCCTTGGGAATGAAATAGCAGAAGTACGATCGTGCTTAGTAATATTTCTTTTTAGTGTTTTGTACTAGTGCATTTTATTCTTGGGTCTGGTTGCTTTGAAATACCTTGGCTGCTTTGTATAATATTATTGGGAGTTTATGAGTGACTAGCTTTCCCTGCTATATTTCTGTCTATTGATGTAATATCTATCTGCTTTAAATAATTGTTTATTGTTCCTTTGTGCTTCATTGTAAAGAAGTGACTGATTTATTGTACCTCGGAAATAAAAATGTAGTAAAAAAAAACTAGTGGTGTGTGTGTGTGTGTGTGCGCGCGTGTGTGCGTTTCAAAGTACTTTTCCTTTTAGAAAGAAAAGGCACTATCGGAACAATGATTTATTGAGTGTTAGTAGATGCACTGTTGAGTTCCGAGTTTCTAACCCACAGCATCTTCATGAATCACACTTGGACTGCTCTGCTATACTGTGACAGGTGTTAAAAGGGATACTTTATCCCCAGTTTAAGAGTTCGCATTAAGGGGGCCCCAGGACACCAGAGGTGAAAGATCTCAGTTAACCCTGGGACTTCCCAAACTGAATTTCTCACATGTTGCAACTACTGATACAAAGGACAGTCAGTCATAGAAAAGAATTAGTGATCTTGGCTTTAGTATCAGCAACCCATACAGCCAGTTCCCAAGACAGCCATCATAAAGATCCTGGTATGAGTCAGCAAAGGGCCTGATTCACAAAGGTAAAATGAGACGAAAGTCTAACTTTAAAACTTTCGGTATTCACAAATGGCATTTACGAGTAGTAAAGTTAGACTTTTGTCTCAGTTAAACTTAAGTTATGGTCTTAAGTTTAACTGAGACTAAAGTCTAAGGGCTTTTGATCTCAGATAAACTTAAGACCAAAATGTTTGGTGGATGGGGCATGGCCAAGATGGCGGCGAGAGCGGTCGCGCAGCATTGAGCTCCGCTCCGAGCCTACCGGAAAAATCCTACTTTTACCTTGCCCTGGCTGAGTATGCCCTGTGATCCCAGCGGCGGAAGTCTCCCCGCACCACTCTCTGAGCTCGCCAGTGCTGAAGAGCAACCTGCGGGACTGTTGTGAGCCCGAACCCCAAGCGATCCGGCGCTGTATCCGCGAGGCCCAGGGCCTAGCCGGAGACGCAGCAACCCGGCGCGGGCCGGCATTCGCTCGGCCCGCCCACGCATCGGAGCCATCGTCAGCGACCGGGGGCTAAGACAGCTCCCGGGCCCGATCCTGCTCCTCTGAGGACCCGGGCTGCACTGCCCATGACCCTGCTGCCATGGTGCGCTGCATCACTGGGAGAACTGTCCCGCAGCACCGAGACCCTGCAGGTACACTGGGCCGCGCGGCCTGCGACTGCGATAGACTGCCTTGATGTGGGTGAGCCCCAGATGCGGCAACTGGAGTGACATCGGGACCCCCGTAGTGGAAGCGGGGGCAACATAAAGGCCTCACCCCAGTTCCTTCGGCATGGTGGCCCTTCCTCTCCTTCAACTGCGCAGTGCGGCCTAGGCCTAGGCCTCTAGCAACCAGCCGCTGCACACAAGCGCTTAGCTCCATCCCCGCATTCACCAACAATGGAGCGAACTTGCCGCATAGTCTCCCACCCCGAAACCTTCCAACACTGTTGGCATCCTACACCTGTGCCCCTGCATCCTCACATCACCAAGATGGGTAAGCCCAGAGCAGAGAAGCCCCAGGCACAACCCCCGGAGGTGGAACCGGTACCTCTGGGCGCGAAGGGTACTGAGGACCCGGGCCCTCAACCCTTGGGGACCGCAATGACCACTCGCACAGATTTGATGAATTGATGGCAGCGATAGTCGACATCAAAACCACCCTAGGCCCAAAGATCAACTCACTGAGTATAGACATGGGGTACCTCAGGGAGGACCATAAGAAACTGAAGGGCAGGGTGGAGGAACACAAATCTACACTGGCGTTGCTTCGCCCCATGGTGACCGCGACGGCCACCCAGCTGCAGTCCCTTCTACAAGAGGTGGACTACCTGAGAGCTCGCGTGGAGGACCAGGAGGGGCGCTCACGCCTGAACAATGTGCGTATTGTGGGTCTCCCCGAATGAGCGGAGGGCCACGACATGGCACTCTACCTGGAGGAATGGTTTTCTAAAGACATTCTGCAAGGCAAGATCTTGAAGTTTTTCTCAATAGAGTGGGCACACAGGGTGCCAGGGGGCCCCCATGTCCAGGTGCTTTCCCCAGACCGGTAGTGGGGAGACTGTTTAATTATCGTGACAGGGACCACATACTGCAAGTCACTCGGGCCCCGGGCCCATGGCAAGTTGACAACTCCACTGTCGATATATACCCGGACTAAAATTTATCATTACAACGCCGTCGTTCCTCATAACTGGAGGTTAAAAAATGCCTGAGAGAACGTGACATCCAGTACTCACTGCAATATCTGGCACGCCTACGCATTCGCCATAACGATGGCACAGTATTCTGCAACACACCTGAGGAGGCGTGGGCCTGGATCGATCAGCAAGGCCTAGCGCACGTGCCGCCCACAATACCAGCAGACTCTCATCAGGCCTGGAAATTGGTGGAATACTGCAGGGGCTGCGGCAGAGGAAGAATACGCCGACCAACGAAAGCCCAGCTGGCCCAGGAACGTGCACAGGCCATCAAAACAGCGGAACACATAGGTAGCCCCACATCCTCCCAAAGACTGGACTCGGACACGTCAATGGATCAAACATTGCTCCTCACAGCCTCACAGCTTGAGGCTCTGTCGGGAGGTGTACCGGCCCTCACCCCGCAGACCGCAGATGCACTGGGCTGAACACTCCAGAAACCCACCGGGGCTCACACTGCAAGAACTGAACGTTACGAGCAAATAAGCATTTTGCCAGATAGTCATGGGAGGCGGCACACTGGCTATGACACCTAGCCTTGCTGCGCCCTCACCAGCCAGTGATAAGTAGCTGATATAGCACCTATATTGTTTATATCTGTTTTCTGTTATTTTTCTGCTTCTTTGAATTGCATTTCAGTGCAAATGGCCAATTGCCCATTGGCAAACCGGCCTGGGGTTGGACGTTGGGGAATCCTCTTATTTGTGTTGATCTCTTTATTTGTCCGAGCACTGTGGGAAGTGTGGGCTGATTGTATACTTTTAGCACTATGTACGGGGTTGGGACTTGGGGGGAGGTGGGGTGGGACATGAGAGGGGCTGTGTACATGAGGACTGTCCTATATCGGACATCCTCCCTGCATCTGGATCAATGGTGGCTGGAGACTATGGGCCCGATTCACAAAAGTAATCTGAGACAAAATCCTAGCTTTACGACTTTCGGTATTCCACTTAAGTTTTGGTCTTAAGTTTAACTTAAGACCAAAACTTAAGTTGAACTGAGACAAAATCCTAACTTTACTACTCCAAAATGCCCTTTGTGAATACCGAAAGTGGTAAAGTTAGGATTTTGTCTCACAGTACTTTTGTGAATCGGGCCCCATGTCTTGTTGATCTGGAACGTGAGGGGCCTGGCGGGATGTGCTAAGCATCACAAAGTGTATCAATATTTGCGCAGCCACGGAATCACGTTTGCATTATTGCAGGAAACACACCTAACTGCGCAAACACTTGCATCACTCCATAAACGCTGGAGAGGTACGATCCTGAGCACTACATATTCGGGATACGCCAGGGGCATGCTCATTTGGGTGGCACCAGGGACCCCGCTGCAGGTCACACACTCTAGAGTAGATGCACAAGGCCGTTATGTCACTATGGAGGCCTACTGAATGGATCTCCCCTGGCGTTGGTGTCCCTATACGCCCCGAATTCAGGCCAATCCACATTCCTGCAATTGCTCACGGTGTCCTTGTTCACGAACCCCACAGTGCCCATGTTTTGGGGCGGAGACTTTAACGGGGTGCAAGACCTTAGTTTGGACCGCTCGCGCCCCCCCTTCCAGGGGCGCAGTCCATTAAACTGGCGCAACACATAAAAGAGTGGGTATCTAACATGCAGGTACACGATGCGTGGCATAGCAAACATCCTCGGACACGCACCTATTCGCACTACTCGGCACTACACGATCTATACACACGGATAGGCGCTATATACTGCTCGGACAATGCCCTGCACAGCATACTACAGGCAGACTATTTGACGCGTGCTGTCAGGATCACTCAGCCCCCCAAATCAATCAATCAATCATGTCACTTATAAAGCGCACTACATACCCGCGAGGGTCTCAAGGCGCTGGGGGAAGAGGGGGTGGTGCTGCTACTGATCGAAGAGCCAGGTCTTGAGGAGTCTTCTGAAGGCCAGTAGGTCTTGGGTCTGTCGGAGGTTGGTGGGGAGGGTGTTCCAGGTCTTGGCGGCGAGGTGGGAGAAGGATCTGCCGCCGGCGGTCATTTTCCGGATGCGGGGGACTGTGGCGAGGGCGAGGCTGGTCGAGCGGAGCTGGTGGGTGGGGGTGTAGAAGCTGAGTCGTCTGTTGAGGTAGGCTGGTCCGGAGTTGTGGAGTGCTTTGTGTGCGTGGGTGAGGAGCTTGAAGGTTATCCTCTTGTTGACAGGGAGCCAGTGCAGGTCTCTCAGGTGGGGTGTGATGTGGCTGCGTCGGGGGATGTCGAGGATAAGACGTGCAGAGGCATTCTGGATGCGTTGCAGCCGTCTCCAGGAGCTTAGCCGTCGTTCCTGCGTAGAGGGCGTTTCCGTAGTCCAGACTGCTGGTGACGAGGGCCTGGGTGACTGTTTTTCTTGTTTCGGTGGGGATCCACTTGAAGATCCTGCGGAGCATTCGGAGGATGTTGAAGCAGGATGAGGAAACGGCGTTGACCTGCTTAGTCATGGAGAGGGTGGGGTCGAGGATGACCCCTAGGTTGCGTACGTGGTCGGTGGGTGGCGGGGCTGTTCCCAGTGATGTTGGCCAGCAGGAGTCGTCCCAGGCTGAAGGGTTGGAACCAAGGATGAGGACCTCCGTCTTGTCCGAGTTCAGCTTCAGGCGGCTGGTCCTCATCCATTCAGCGACGGCCTTCATTCCTTCGTGGAGGTGAGCTTTGGCGGTGTGAGGGTCTTTGGTGAGGGAGAGGATCAGCTGGGTGTCGTCGGCATAGGAGATGATGTTGAGGTTGTGCTGTCGGGCGACGTGGGCGAGGGGTGCCATGTAGATGTTGAACAGCGTTGGGCTGAGGGAGGAGCCTTGGGGTACGCCGCAGATGATCTTGGTGGCCTTGGATCGGAAGGGGCGAGGCGGACGCTTTGTGTTCTGCCGGAAAGGAAGGATGTGGTCCAGTCCAGGGCCTTCTCTTGGATCCCGGCGTCGTGAAGGCGTGTTCGTAGTGTGTGGTGGCAGACCGTGTCGAAGGCGGCTGATAGGTCCAGGAGGATGAGGGCTGCTGTTTCTCCGTTGTCTAGCAGGGTCCTGATGTCATCGGTGGCGGCGATGAGGGCGGTTTCGGTGCTGTGGTTGCTGCGGAAGCCGGACTGGGAAGGGTCCAGGATGTTGTTCTCCTCGAGGTAGCGGGTCAGTTGTTTGTTGACGATTTTCTCGGTGACCTTCGCGGGGAACGGGAGCAGAGAGATGGGTCGGAAGTTCTTGAGGTCCTTGGGGTCTGCCTTGGGTTTCTTGAGTAAGGCGGTGATCTCGGCGTGCTTCCAGCTTTCCGGGAAGGTTGCTGTCTCGAAGGAGATGTTGATTATTTTCCGGAGATGGGGCGCGATGGCTGTACTGGCTTTGTTGAAGATGTGGTGAGGGCACGGGTCTAGCGGTGAACCGGAGTGGATGGTGTTCATGATCTCGCTGGTGTCCTCGTCGTTGATGTTGGTCCAGGAGAGCAGGCGGTTGGTGGTTGTGGGGGCAGTGGTCTCGGTGGTTGCCGGGGCGGTCGTGGTGTTGAAGCTGTCGTGGATGTCGGCGATTTTGCGGTGGAAGAAGGTGGCCAGTGAGTCGCACAGGTCTCGTGACGGCTGGATGTCGTTGGTGTTGGAGCTGGGGTTGGAGAGTTCCTTCACGATGTTGAAGAGCTCTTTGCTGTTGTGTGCGTTGTTTTCTAGGCGGTCTTTGAGTGAGGCCCTTTTGGCGGATCTGATGAGGTGATGGTGACTGCGGGTGGCGCTCTTGTGGGCGGCGTAGCTGTCCGCTGTCCGTTCGTGGAGCCAGATCTTCTCCAGTTTTCGGCATGTTCGTTTGGAGGCCTGGAGGTCTTCAGTGAACCAGGTGGCTTTCTTGCTGGTGTGGCTGTTGGGCGGATTCTTGAGCGGGGCGAGGGTGTTGGCGCAGTCGTCGATCCACTGTCTGAGGTTGCGGGCGGCGGTGTCGGGGTCGGAGGGTTCGGCGGGTGGGCTCAGGGCAAGGGTTGTGGTTAGCTGGTCTTCCGTGACTCTGCTCCAGCAGCGGCGAGGCATTTGTTCGGTGCGGTGGTGCGTGGTGGGCTTGCTGTAGGTGAAGTGGATGCAGTGGTGGTCAGTCCAGTGGGGTTCGGAGGTGTGGTTGAAGGAGACGTGTGGGCTTGCGGAAAAGATGGAGTCTAGCGTGTGGCCGGCGGCGTGGGTGGGTGTAGTCACGAGCTGTCTGAGTCTGAGGGTGGCGAGGTTGTCGATCAGGGTGGTGGAGTTGGTGTCCTTGTTGTTCTCGAGGTGGAAGTTCAGGTCCCCGAGGAGGATGTAGTCCGTGGAGGCGATGGCGTGTGTGCTGACGAAGTCAGCGATGGAATCGCTGAACTGTGGTCGGGGTCCGGGGGTCTGTAGATGAGGGTTCCTCTGAGGGTGGTGTTGGGATCGGTGTGGATCTGGAAGTGCATGTGTTCGGCGGTGCTGAGGGTGTCGTCCGTGTTGGTTGAGACTCTGAGGGTGTTCCTGTGGACGATGGCGATGCCTCCTCCGACTCCGTTGGTGCGGTCCCTGCGGGTGATCTTGTATCCGTCCGGGATGGCAATGGCGATGTCGGGGGCTGAAGCGGGATTCAGCCAGGTCTCCGTCAGGAATGCGACGTCTGGGGAGGTTGAGTCGAGAAGGTCCCAGAGTTCGATGGCGTGTTTGCGGGCGGAGCGGGTGTTGAGGAGGATGCATCTGAGGTAGTTGGGTTCTTTCCTGGGCGGTGGTTTGGCGGGGCGGGTGCTGGCGAAGCTGCAGTTCCGGCAGGTGAAGGGCCCTTGGGTGTGCTTCGGGGTGGCCTGGTAGCAGGCGTGATCTTTTCCGGGGTTGAGTGCGTGGAGGGTGCTGGCATCGTATCGGCGTCTGTTGATGTGGCGGGCGCGGGGGATGCCCGGACCAGGGGGTCTGGCGCTGGGCGCGGTCACGCGCGGACGGGCGCAGACGGGCTTGCCTTAGGCGCGCCCGCGCAGCGGCCGCCATAAATGGGGAGGTGGGAGGGAGGAGCAGGGAATGGGGCAGCGAATGGGCAGTGAGGGGGCGGGGCCGCAGGGGCGCAGCGGCGGGAAACAGGCACAGAAGGGAAAACGAGCACAATCAGGGCATCAAGGGGGCACAGAAAGGAAAAAAAAAATGAGCACAATCAGGGGCAGCAAGGGGGCACAGAAAGGAAAAGCGAGCACAATCAGGGGCAGCAAGGGGGCACAGAAAGGAAAAAACGAGCACAATCAGGGGCAGCAAGGGGGCACAGAAAGGAAAAACGAGCACAATCAGGGGCAGCAAGGGGGCACAGAAAGGAAAAAAACGAGCACAATCAGGGGCAGCAGGGGGCACAGAAAGGAAAAAAAAACGAGCACAATCAGGGGCAGCAAGGGGTACAGAAAGGAAAAACAGAGCACAATCAGGGGCAGCAAGGGGGCACAGAAAGGAAAAAACGAGCACAATCAGGGGCAGCAAGGGGGCACAGAAAGGAAAAAAACGAGCACAATCAGGGGCAGCAAAGGGGTACAGAAAGGAAAAACGAGCACAATCAGGGGCAGCAAGGGGGCACAGAAAGGAAAAAACGAGCACAATCAGGGGCAGCAGCAGGGCACACAGACGGAGCTGTGTGGTGGGGGAGCGACCTACCAGTCAAGGTCAAGGGTTCTCTGTCAGCTTAATTAGCCTCAAGACTGCCATGAAGGCTAGGAATGGCCACTACAGGCATAAGTACTGGACGAGGAGAAAATCTAAGATGGCCACCAGAAAGCGACCTTTTGAGCAGCATGCTAGTGTTTATGCAAACCTTGGCAGTTTAGAATGTCCAAGTGAAGCGCCCGCATTAGCGCGCACTTCACCTGAAGAATTTGAGGAGAAGGATGTACCTGCACTCAGCGGCACGAAAAGTTAGTCAGGGAATTTTCGTTGCGCTGTAACTCGACGTATTCCTCATTGCGTTTTCGTTTCCAGCCTGAGGGAGCAGTTATTTATTTTTACACTCGTGAATTGCACCATAGTTTCTGTTCCTGAAAATTCACTAGGAGTGTTTCAGTTTAGAGCTAGCAGTCTGGCGGACAAATACCTTTTTCCTGTAAATATTTAGTGAATAATTGTATAGGATAAGAAGGTTGAAGACCAGTTAAAAACTACACAATTGAAACTTCAAGAGAAAAACAGATAAATACTTATTAGAGACTGAGTTGGGAGTTTCTCGGAGTAGCTTCTGTACAGGAAAAGGTGAGGACCCTAAAATAAGAGAGAGAGAGAAAATGAGTGATGAGATTAGAGAAAGAAAGAAAGGACAGAGCTGCATAATAGTAATATTTATGTATTGTTATTCAGTTACAGCAAGCAAGAAATAAACCACCAATAGAAGAGAGGCATAGGTCACAAGAAACCTGGGTAGGTACGATTAGGGAAGTATTGTGATAGTCAAGAAGAAAAGAATTGACAATACTTTTAGAGTAATGTAAGTTGTTTAATGTCACTTTACTTGCAGTTCAGCTTCCAGTAAAACCTGATCTCGCAAGAAAAGAAAACGCGAGAAGAGTCTAACAATTCGGAGGAGGAACCAGAGAAATAAAGTGTGACTGTCTCTTCTCTGTCCCATCCCCTTTCCCCCCTCTGGGTTCCGCAGTGGTTCACGTGTTACAACTAAGCCTGGGCGTAGTTCGCGAAGTAGCGCTACGCGAAGCTACGCAAAGTGCAGTTCGCACTACGCGAGCTACGCGTAGCACTACGTGAACTGCGTAGTGCACTGTTCGCAATGATTGCACAGTGCCGGATGCTTGTCCGCACTGTGCAATCATTGAAAACGGCATCTTGCACAGTGCGAGCTGTCTTTTACTGCCGCTCGAGTAGATTTTTACTCGAGCGGCAGCTTTCTCAACGCGGACTGGTAGTTTCTCATCGCGAGCGGTCGCGAGCATACGCGTCCACTCGCAATGAGAAACCTGACCTCCCCGCGTTGAGAATCTCGCCGGAGGTTTATTTTCCACGCTCGCGATCGGCAACTTGATGTTGCTGATCGCGAACGAGGAAAAAGTCTCGCCGGGATGTCATTTTGCTTGCTCGCGGTCGCCAACTTGATGTTGAGGACCGCGAGCAAGCAAAAAATGACCGCTGCACTACGCTACGCTACGCGTGTTTGCACTGTGCTACGTGCAATTCGCGTTGTGCAAAGTAGCGCAAACTTCGCAAACTACGCGAGCGTAGCATAGTGATTTGCCCAGGGTTAGTTACAACTACGTGTTGACTGGGAAACTGTAGTGGGGCATTGGGAACTGACGCAGTTCTGCTCCTGTGCATATTAGTGGATTGCATCCTGACAGAGTGAAGTGCCCACTTTGTATTGCACCTAAGCAGAATGGCGGAAGGCTTTGTCTTAAAGAAATTAGGAGAGGTTCTGGAAGGAATACAAAAAGAATGAATAGCTGTTAGGGATGAAAATTGTAATTGTAATTGTAATTGTAAAACATTTATAGAGCGCATGGTTACCAAAGGCATCCCAGCGCTAGAGGCCGAATTCATAGTCTACATCTCAGTCATGGAAACAGGAAGGTTTTTATGCGTTTCCGAAAGGCCAGATGGTTAGTTTCACACCGAATGGCAAGGGGGAGGGAGTTCCAAAGCCTAGCAGCATTATATGAAAAGAGGAAACCCCCTGTGCGGGCCTTCCTAATTCTAGGAACAACAGCCAGCTGTTTATTACATGATTGCAGGGTTCTCTCAGGATGATAAAAGGACATGAGAGAGCGTGTGATAGGTGGGCCAGGACCTAGCAAAACCTTGTGTGTGATACAGAGAGCCTTAAACTGCACTCTCTGCTGGATAGGCAGCCAGTGAAGGGCGGCCAGTGCAGCCCCTGCTGACTGTCGGCTGGGGATATTCAAGAGTTGTCGTGCCGCACAGTTTTGAACAATTTGTAGTTTCTTAATCGTGGAGCAAGATGTTCCTAAGTATAGGGCGTTGGCATAGTCGAGCCTAGAAAGTATAAGGGACTGAACTACCACTTTCCTTGCAGAAATAGGAAGGAGGGGAATGATTTTCCGTATCATCCTCATCAGCCCAAAACAGCTACCAGCAACCTTCCTTGCTTGTTCCCCAAAATCGAGGTTACGGTCTAGCCAAACTCCCAAACTCTTGATATAATCTTTGGGGGAGGGGAGGACCGAAACAGCTCGGCCAAGAGGATATTATGTTGGGTATAGAAGGTTTACCCAGGAACATAAGCTCCGTTTTAGATCCGTTGAGCTTCAGGAATGAACCCTCCATCCATACTGCGATCTCTCGAAGACACATTGCCCAGTCCGGGACGATGGTGTTGAGCTGATTAAAAGAGACAATCAGCTGCGTATCATCGGCATATGTGATAATTTGAATGCCGAAAGGCTCCACAACACCTGCCAAGGAGCTCATATATACGTTAAAAGAGTGGGAGACAGGGAGGATCCCTGAGGGACCCCACATCTGAGGGGTAGAGGGTCAGAGATACAGTCTTCATGAAACACCTGAAAAGATCGATCATCCAGAAAGGAAGAAATCCATTCAAGGGCCAGATCAGTCACTCCTATATCTCTAAGCCTCTGAATGAGCAGCTGGTGATTAACCGTATCGAAGGCTGCGCTCAGATCTAAAAGCACGATGGCAGCGCAGCCCCCGTTGTCTAGGATTTTCCTAGTAGCCTCAACCACCGCTAGCAGAGCGGTTTCTGTGCCTTGTTGGGGCCTAAAACCAGTTTGAGATGGATGAAGGCAGTTATTGCTTTCCAAAAACCCGGACAGAACAACATTCACATGTTTTTCAGCAATTTTGCTGATCCCTGGTAACAATGAAATGGGGCGATAATTCCCTAACATTTCAGGGTCCAAGTTTGGTTTTTTCAGCAAGGCTTTAACCATTGCTTGTTTCCAAGGGAAGGGGACTATGCCTGTCCGGAATGTAGCGTTAATCAAATCTAGGATAGTTGTAGACACTGTATCAAAAATCCGATTTAAAAAGAGGGGGGGAACTGTATCCTTGGGAGAACCTGACTTCAACTGGCCAAGAATACCTTTCAGGGCAGAAAGGTCCAGGAGAGGAATTTCCGCTAAAATGCAATTATCAGTGCCTCCTTTGTTGTTGATTGGGGAGACATTAATTGAAACAGTGGTCTGATGAAAAGAGGAATAGATATCTTGAATTTTATTAAAGAAAAAAGTAGCTAAAAGATTGCAGCGAGATGACATATCGCAGGAAATAGGTGGGGGGGGACGTTTAATAATAGATTTAACTATGCGAAATATTTCGCGAGAGGAGTTGGGGGCTGAAAGTATTTGGTTTTCATAATAAAGTGACTGAGCGCACTTAATTTCTTCCTTATACTTCTTGATATCTTCCCTATAAATCATTTTATTGATAGTGGAGTAGTCTTTCCTCCACTTTCTTTCAGACCGTTTACAAGACTGCTTAAGTTTACGCAGATTGGGGGTATACCAGGCTGTTCTATTTGCGCCATTTTTATCCTTAATTTGTTTTTTGGAAGTACTATATCTAAGGAAGAGCTCAGCCAATTTTCAAAGTTATGGTTTGCATTGATAGGGTTAGACTCAGGTGCTGGTCTGGTGTCATTAAGTATTGACACCCAGCGTTCTACTGGGAGTTGTGACCATGGTCGGAGCAGCTTGGTAGATGTTACCATCGATCTGCTACTAGCTTTACAGGTCCAGGAGAAAGAAATGAGGGAGTGATCTGTCCAAGGAAGCAGAATAGGATTTCCAACCTGAAGATCTGTGGCATTGGTAAAAATAGGATCAAGTAAATGACCCTGAGAGTGGGTGTGGCCTCTCACTTTTTGGAAAAATTGGAGGGCTTCCATACTATCCACTAGGTCACGTGTAGCTGGTAAGGAGTAGTCATCAAAATGCATATTAAAATCTCGCAAAAGGGAGAAATTGGACAGAGGGCTGGCTAGGTTAGCTGTGATCTCGGGGAGATCATTACAAAATTTGCCCAATGTCCCCGGAGGGCGATAAATTAAAATCCCAGAAAAAGTACATGTGTGGGAGAAGCCGATGGAAAAGAGCAAACTCTCGCAGTCGGCTATAGGATTCCCTAACACACGACAGTTAAATCCAATTTTGTAAATGATGGCTATGCCACCTCCTCTGTTATATTCTCTATCATGTCTTTGAATAGTGTACCCAGAGGGGAGGGCTTGCGTAAGGCTCGGGTCTGACTCACTCGTTAGCCATGTTTCTGTTAAAAACAGAACATCTGGACTCTCCTCCTCTAACAGTAATCTAATTTCAATAGTGTGTCTGGGCATTGAGCGACAATTCAATAGAAGCATGTTAAAAAAAGGGAGCTTAGACAGAACATAATTACTTCTCGGAGGGAGACTGCAGATTTAACTATAAAAATGAATAGTTTAGTATCAGAGTCTAGTTTTAAAATTTCAGCTTCACATGAGGAATATTCTAGTGATCCAACACCTCCCCTACCCAAGGTAACAACCCAGGTTATACATTCCTTGTCTCCTGTGATTCCTTTGGCCCCTCCTGAGCGGTTTAACGGAGACCCCCAGAAGGCACAGGTGTTTTTGACACAATGCACCTTACACTTTATGTGCCGTCCTACGGTTTTCCCTGATGCGCAGTCGCGAGTGGCCTTCATACTATCTTACTTATGTGGGGATGTAGGGTCATGGTCTATGCCATTAGTGACCAGAAATTATCCCATTTTATACGACATAGATGACTTCAAAAAGGAGTTTCTCAGAATCTTTGACAGACGAAAAGCATCGCAAGCAACGGATAATGAACTGTTGGAGATTAGACAGGGCAATCAGGATCTAATTGCATACTTGGCCCAGTTCAACAAATTAGTAGTGGAAACTGAGTGGCCAGAGAATAAATGAGCAGCGGTATTCTATTGCGGATTAAAAGACGAATTAAAGGATGCCTTGGCCCAAATACCCAACAGACCTACTGAGTTTTCAGCGTTAATCGATTTAGTTCTTGAAATTGACTTTCGACAGAATGAAAGAAGAGGAGAGAAAAAGAGAGATTTCCATCCAAGTATACCAAGATTTGATCGAGCAAAAACAGAAGGTACAAAAGGAAATGATTCCCAACATGGTGTCGAGCCCATGCAAATTGGTACAATACGAGGACCGCTATCAAAAGAAGAGAAGGAAAGGCGGAGAGTTAACAAGCAATGCCTTTATTGTGGTAGCAGTGGCCATTTCGTTCGAAACTGCCCGAAGAAACCCAAGCAGACACCGCCGGAAAACGCTCAGCACCATCAGTAAATGGAGTTGGACTGGTGTTTGCAGAATTGGAAACAGCTCCAAAAAATCACTGATTGGCTAATACACTGCAGTCCTCTTCATCACATCTTGTAATGTTTATGACCCTTAAGTTCAGAGAGACCACCTTGAAACGGATAACAGTTATGGTGGATTCTGGAGCAACGGGCAACTTTTGCGACCTAAGGTTTGCCGAGAAAATTGTATTGAAGGCAATAAAAATGGAAAACAGCGAAGCAGTGTGAGCAGTGGATGGGACGAATGTTTCATCTGGGCCCATTTTAAGCCATACAGAACCAGTGGAATTGGAATCTGTGGAAGGACATCATGAAACCATACAATTTAATTTAATTGTTGCTCCACAGTTTCAATTGATATTGGGTTTGCCTTGGCTTACAGAGCATAATCCTACCATCAATTGGAGTGCTCGATCAATCGTACTAGATTCAGAGTATTGCAAGGAGAATTGTTACAAGGATAACAAAAAGGACCACATGAAGACACCAGCTTTTCATCTATGTGAAGGAGGAGCGACGATCTGTGTGATTCACACCACAGAATTGCCTTCAGCATACGCAGAGTATCATGATGTTTTTAGCGAGACAGAGGCAGAGAAACTTCCTCCAAATAGGGAGTTTGATTGTAAAATTGAGTTGGAACCCGGTTCCAATCTCCCCTGCAGCAGAATATACGCCTTAACCGAGAAAGAAGACAAACATTTGAAAGAGTACCTACAGAAATACCTTGGTAATGGATTCATCAGACCCTCGCAATCCCCGGTGTCTTCGCCACTTTTCTTCATTCCTAGGAAGGATGGCGAGTTAAGAACTTGCATAGATTATAGGGCAATAAATCGTATAACCATCAAGAACCGTTATCCTTTGCCCTTAATCTCGGTTCTTTTGGATCAAGTAAAAGCAGCACAAATTTACACCAAACTAGATCTGAGAGGGGCATATCATCTTGTTCGAGTCAAGGAAGGAGATGAATGGAAGACGGCTTTCAGAACCAAGCATGGGCTTTTTGAATATCAGGTGATGCCCTATGGGCTCTGTAACGCACCGGCCGCGTTTCAACATTTCATCAACGATGTATTGAAGGAATTTATCGATCAAAGCGCAATAGTTTACATCGATGACATATTGATATATTCCAACTCAGTGGAGGAACATGAAGAACACGTGAAAAGAGTTCTACAGAAATTGCGAGAAAACAATTTGTTCGTCAAATTGGAGAAATGTGCCGTTAATGTTTCAACAGTAGAATTCTAAGGATTTGTGCTGTCGCCAAATGGAATCACCATGAATGAAAATAAGAACAAGGCAGTAACAGAGTGGAAATCTCCAAAAACTGTAAAAGTCCAAAGTTTCATAGGCTTTGCAAGCTTCTATAGGAGGTTTATCCAAGATTTTTCTAAAAAATTGATTCCCTTAACAAGGTTACTAAAGAAAGGGGTCAGTTTCAGTTGGTCCAACGAAGCGGAAGAAGCCTTTACAAAATTAAAGGAGGATTTCACCACAGCTCCGATTTTGCTGCATCCAGATCCCTCGGAGCCCTTCTTTGTTGAGACAGACGCATCTAATCTGGCTTTGGGAGGAGTCTTGTCTCAAAGACATAAGACCACAGGACAATTGCATCCAGTGGCTTTCCATTCACGGAAATTAACCCAGGCGGAGGTCAATTATACCATAACGGAGAAGGAGTTGTTGGCGACAAAGGACGCTTTCAAGGAGTGGAGGCATTATTTGATGGGTGCCAAACTTACAGTCACTGTCTATACAGACCATCAGAACCTAACATTTTTAAAGTCTGCAAGAACATTGACTCCAAGGCAACTTCGCTGGTCCTTGTATTTCGCTGACTATGACTTTGTCATCACATATAGGCCAGGAGCTCAGAATGGTAAGGCAGATGCCTTATCCAGACTGGGTACTGAAAGTGTACCAGAAGAGATCAAAAATCTAAATATCATAGCAGAAGGAAAGGTCATCGGAGCAGTGTTAAAGGAATCCATGGAAGGAGCAGCAAAAGATTCAATGGGTCTGGAAGTAAATAAAAGAGTGGGCAAAACAAGATTCCAGACATGAAATTTGTGGGAATTTACCATATCAGGCTGGAGCTCTCTATTTACCGACCGAAGAGTTGCAGCAGAAGGACTTAAAAGAGTGTCATGATAATATATTGGCAGGTCATAAAGGAATCCTGAAAACAGAAGATCTTGTAAAACGTCGTTTTTGGTGGCCAAATATGACCAAGGATATTCGTCAATATGTGGTCACTTGCGCTAGGGGAAAACCGCAGAGACAAGCTCCTAAGGGCCTATTGCAACCCTTGCCCACTCCACTTTACCCATGGCATACAGTAACATTAGATTTAATAGTAGAATTACCATCTAGTCAAGGGTTTGATACAATATTAGTTTGTGTGGATGCATTTACGAAAATGGCCCATTTTGTGCCTCTAAAAGGGGTAACAACAGCGAGAAAATTAGCACACACCTTTAGCCAGACCATAGTACGAGCTCATGGGATTCCCAAGGTGCTAGTGTCCGATCGGGGCTCTCACTTTTTATCTCATTTTTGGAGAGCTTTCACGAAGAAATTGAACATAGAGACAAGGTACACAACTAGTTTTCACCCAGAATCCGATGGTCAAACCGAAAGAACGAATCAGGAGCTTGAACAATATCTCAGAATATGCCTATTAGATCATGAGGGAGACTCGCCAGAATACCTTTGGGCTGCAGAGTTTACACATAATTATGCAAAAAATGTATCCACTGGTTATTCCCCATTTTATCTAAATACTGGTAGACATCCAAATCAATCCATAAACTTTCAAGAAGTAGATGTCCCTACAATAAAAGATTTAGTAGAACATATGACTAGGGTGCATAGTTTAGCAACTGAGAATCTAACAAGAGCTAAGAAAATTTACAAGCAATATGCAGACAAAAAGAGAAGAAAAGAACCCGATCTCCAGGTTGGAGAAAAGGTTTGGTTAAACACCAAGAATCTTAGACTCAAGGGAAACAGAAAGTTGCAGCCAAGATTTGTGGGCCCTTATTTAATTGAGAGAAAGTTGAGCGCTTTGACTTACCAATTAAAGCTACCAAAGAGTTTGAAAATACATCCAGTATTTCATGTTTCACTATTAAAAAAGGCACCAAGAGAATTAAGAATACTCAAACCCCCAAAACCAATTCAAACTGAGAGAGGAGAGGAATTTGAGGTGAAAGAAATTCTAGATTCGAAAGAAACTAAGGGCCAGGTTTACTATTTGTTAGACTGGAAAGGTTATGGTCCTGAAGAAAGATCGTGGGAGTTGTTCTCAGAAGTACATGCTCCTCGATTAATTAGGGACTTTCATAAGAAATTTCCAGGCAAGCCCAAGCCGGAGGGATCCACTTTGTGGGAGGGTATGCGTGCTGTCAGGATCACTCAGCCCCCCAAAAAGAAAGGGTTCTCTGTTAGCTTAATTAGCCTCAAGACTACCATGAAGGCTAGGAATGGCCACTACGGGCATAAGTACTGGACGAGGAGAAAATCTAAGATGGCCGCCAGAAAGCGACCTTTTGAGCAGCATGCTAGTGTTTATGCAAACCTTGGCAGCTTAGAATGTCCAGGTGAAGTGCCCGCATTAGCGGGCACTTCACCCGAAGAATTTGAGGAGAAGGACGTACCTGCACTCAGCGGCGCGAAAAGTTAGTCAGGGAATTTTCGTCGTGCTGTAACTCGACGTATTCCTCGTCACGTTTTCATTTCCAGCCTGAGGGAGCAGTGTCAGTAAGCTTAATTTATTTCTTGGAAGTCTTGAGCATGCGTTGTAGAGGGCAAAGAAGCCTATCTGTTCCTCAGTTTGCGCATGACCGTAGGAGAGACTGAGCATTCCAACTACTGAGGGGTAGTGTTCTAGAATTAAGGGTAGAGTCAGCACAAGTCACGCAGTTATTAATTTTTACACTCGTGAATTGCACCATAGTTTCTATTCCTGAAAATTCACTAGGAGTGTTTCAGTTTAGAGCTAGCAGTCTGGTGGACAAATACCTTTTTCCTGTAAATATTTAGTGAATAATTGTATAGGTTAAGAAGGTTGAAGAGAGAGAGAAAACGAGTGATAAGATTAGAGAAAGAAAGAAAGGACAGAGCTGCATAATAGTAACATTTATGTATTGTTATTCAGTTACAGCAAGCAAGAAATAAATCACCACTAGAAGAGAGGCATAGGTCACAAGAAACCTGGGTAGGTACAATTAGAGAAGTATTGTGATAGTCAAGAAGAAAAGAATTGACAATACTTTTAGAGTAATGTAAGTTGTTTAATGTCACTTTACTTGCAGTTCAGCTTCCAGTGTAACCTGATCTCGCAAGAAAAGAAAACGAGAGAAGAGTCTAACAATTCGGAGGAGGAACCAGAGAAATAAAGTGTGACTGTCTCTTCTCTGTCCCATCCCCTTTCCCCCCTGTGGGTTCCGCAGTGGTTCACGTGTTACAACTACATGTTGACTGGGAAACTGTAGTGGGGCATTGGGAACTGACGCAGTTCTGCTCCTGTGCATATTAGTGGATTGCATCCTGACACGTGCGCTCTCAGATCATAGCCCGCTACAACTAAGTTTATCCTGGGGTGCGAGACAGCCTGGGATCTCGACCTGGCGATTACCGTGCGCCGCGCTCGCTGACTCATCACAGCGCGCCACCCTTTTCCCCTCCATTGACTCGTACTTCTTGACGAATACTGGTACTGCTCCATCTGTAGGGGTGGAATGGGACGCCTTTAAGGCTGTCCTTCGGGACATGCTATCAAAACCACGTACAGCGACCGAAAGTCGCTTAAGGATGTGCTTCAGACTCATAAACTGGAAATACAGAGATGCGAACAGCTCATACCTACTGACCCACAGGTTGGCCCCTCTCTGGCCCAGGCCCGCCTGGCGTACAAGGGCGCACTCAACGACCTCTGCACGCTGAACTATAAGACATACTTAGCACGCAGACATAAGGAGGGAGACAAAGCGGGCAAGCTGCTTGCGTGGCTACTGAAGTCCGACACATCCCAACCCCCCCATTACTGCCATACACACCTCTGCCTGGACTATTGTGAACACTCAGAAAGCAATTAATCAGTCCTTTTATGAATACTACACAGCGCTATATGCGGCCCCCGTCATCCAAGACCCTGCCTCTAAACAGAGCTTCCATGCAGGGATTCAACTCCCACAGATCACGCCAGCGCATTACGACTTCCTAGAAGACCCCATCAGGGGCGTAGCTAGGCCTTAGGTTGCCCATGGCGGCCCCTGCGTTTGCCGCCCTCGGCAAAATGATTGAAGAGCGGGGGGGTAGCGGCCGATTCTTGCAGCCGCAGGGAAGAGCGGGGGGAAGGGGGGCCGGCTGCCGCCCCAAAACTCGTGCCGCCTGGGGCGGTCCGCCCCCATCGCCCCCCCTAGCTATGCCACTGGACCCCATCATGGTAGATGAGATTGCGGAGGCAGTTGGGCAGCTGGCAACTGGTAAGACGCCGGGAACAGACGGCTGGCTGTCGGAGTTTTACTCCACCTACTCCGAACAGCTGACACCTCGGTTGGCCAGTATGTACACCGAGGCATTTGAGAAGGTTGAACTCCCGCTCTCTCTGAGAGAGGCGACGCTAGTGATCCTACCGAAACCGGGCCGAGACCTCATTCAAATCGCCTCAAATCACCCTTTATCGATGTTGAACTTCGACTACAAGATTCTCGGGAAATTACAGGCGCATAGGTTGGTCGCGGCTGTCCCTCTGCTGGTCCACGAGGACCAGAATGGTTTTATACCAGGGAGAAACACTGGCCTGAATTTGTGTAGACTATTTGCATTGATGGAATGGGCGAAAGGGGAAGCAGGGATGTCCTGGATAGCATCCTTGGACATCGAAAAGGCGTTCGATACACTGAGCTGGAGTTATTTGTTGGTGGTGTTATCTGGGTTCGGCATCGGCCCCAACTTCCTACGATGGATACGGTTGCTGTATGATCGCACTTTCTCCTCACTTTTTACGATAGCGCGAGGAACACGCCAGGGATGCCCCCTGTCGCCGATACTTTTTGCCTTGGCCATGGAGCAACTGGCATGTAGGCTACGACAATGGGTAACGGAGTGGGGCCTACATGTAGACCTCCGGTGGCACATAATGTCGCTGTATGCGGACTACACATTAATCTACCTGCGCGGCCGGACTGAGGTACTGCAGCTGATAATGGATCTACTGAATGAGCATGCACACGTCTCAGGACTACGAGTCAATTGGTGTAAATCGGTGGCATCCACAGGCACATGGTCTCTATCGAAAGAAGAGCCTTGTAGCTAGAAGATCTACAAATTTGGAGACTTATTAATCCCAGAATATCATGTGGAAAATTTGCACATTTGCTTCCATCATCTGATATAAGGTAGCGTTTTCAAGAAAGTACCTTATGCACTATAGACCTTATATCTATGGGATGAAATTTTAAAACATGTGTTTATATTCTATTTTAGGCTCACAGAGAGTGTCACTTTTAATCTGTTTGGATAGAACAAAGAATTGTATTGTTTTTGATTCACCTTGAGGGAGTTAGATCCCATGAAGAGTACCAGACAAATCACCATAATTTCTGGTGGGTCAATCGTAATGCTGCTTTAGCAGCATAGGGCATAGATGACTGCATGTGATTAAGTGTGAAACTTGTATGGTATTATTGTGAAGATATTGGCATGTTTGTTTTTGATATTAGAAATGTGAGAACCACCAGTTGTTCAGTATTAAATGTAATTGTTCACCTAAGCACAATATTAGTTGCTCTATAGTATAAGCAACATTGCATTGTGGGATTGATATGAGCTATAAATAACATATTGTAATGTGATATGAGATGTTATATAATTATTTATTCTGATATGTGGTTTTATGATGTTTTTACAAATAGATTGAAAGCTTTGGGAGATATAAAGTTTCTTTTCCTGAAGAAGGTGGTTGGAACAATTGAATCCACCGAAACGCGTCGTGCTGCTGCAACAATTGCACTAAATCAAAATTGTCCTGGTCAATAGAAGAATAGTACATATTGATGGTTTGATCACGGAATGTTGCTGGATTAGTGCCATAAATGACAAAATTTGAATGTCTAAGTATACTCTCCCATAATGTATTTTATATGTATGATTGTATGACTTTGTGTATGTTATTTTTCCATATTGGAAGCCAATCCACTGTGTTATATTGGATGTGTTTTCATTTTCATGTATTTTATAGGATCTTTTTAATCGGAATTTTATGAATAAAACATTTGCACATTTGTATATTGGCTTTGGTGAATTGCTGACATTTTCTGGTGATAGTGGTATGCTGAGCATGAGTGTGGCATAAGTTACAGATAGTGTGCTTTGAACAATAACCAAGGGAACTTTTGTTTTGACTTATTGTTCCCGATAACTCCTATGTCACCAGGCCAGAGACAGGCTGCACTGAATACGCTGCTGGAATGGGCGTTTGACACTTTCAAATACTTGGGGGTCCAGGTCTACCACTCAGGGACAGACACTATAGACGGCAAGCTGTGGCGTGCTATTACCAGAGCCAGATTGACTCTCCCGTTCTGGCTGGGACTCCCTTTGTCTCCCATGGGGCGGGTGGCCATCTCCAAGATGCTGGTCCTCCCTTGTCTCCTGTACTTCTTCTACACACTCCCCTACCGTCTGCCACAGAAACTCTTTAAGGATCTGGAATCCTTTTTAGTCTCCCTAATATGGGGGAATTCAAGGGCCAGGGTGGCCCTCCATAAATTATATCTGCCTTTGTCGGATGGCGGCCTAGGTGCCCCAAATTATGAGCGCTACTACGCCGCAGCACAACTGAAATGGCCAATGAGATGGCTGGCTAACAGCAACCAAACCGAACTGGTCACGCCGGCCATATCCTGGGACCACCCGATACTACTGGAGTGGTTGTCGGGCACTGCCACTATGACCCAGAAACATCAAGGCAATATCCTAATGACGACGGCCAGACGTAGCTGGTCCAGATACGTGTTGCCCAAGGGTCGGGCCACTCCATATGACCCTGGCCTGCCACTAGAGGTACTGCCGGACACGTTCCCTTGTCACGGTCGTATGGAACTTGGACCCTGGAAGGAAAGGGGATTAGACACATGGGGGGACATGTATGTAGACTCACAGCTACAAACATTTGAGGACTTAGTGGACACCTATGAGGTACCGCTGGGCTCATTCATGTTGCACACACTACTTACACGTCACTTCCTACAAACATGGGATAATGTTCACACCGAACCGCCCACACCGCACCTTTTACAAACGCTGCTGACGGCCTGTGCCTACATGCAGAGATTGACAAACACTACTTTCAACGGCTGACCAAGGGTTCAGCACATCAATCCCTATTTTATCAAATTAATTGTCCTGTGCATCTACTTCCGGCACTTGCCGCCGTTGAGCGCCACTGGCATCCAGAATGAATGAAATCTTTAGAGTGGAAGGTGCACCAGAAATGGAGTTGGGATAGTAAGTTTTAGTCCATTAGTTTCCTTTATTTGTGAGAGAAGTAAAATCGGCCATCAGCTGATGGCCGATTTTACTTCTATCACAAATAAAGGAAACTAATGGACTAAAACTTACTATCCCAACTCCATTTCTGGTGCACCTTCCACTCTAAAGTATGCAGAGATTGACCTTTAGTTCTTCTTTTTCTCGTTATTTCACTTTGTTACTCACATATGATTTAATGATGGAATTGATTTGTGTAATATTGACGGTCTTTTGCTCCTATAACTCATGTAACTGTTAGTAAATGTACCCTGCCATGGAAATGTGAGGCGACTCAGTTAACAAAGTGTACTTTCTTTTTCACTGTATTGGATTCTCCTGGCATCCCGCCTAAGCCATTCAAGTTATTGTCATTGTCATACCAATGTTGGATTATGTCGTCATGCAGATGCTATTAATATAATTTTGTCGATAATCAATAAAAATCATTTACAAAAAAAAAAAATGTTTGGTCCCAGTTAAGCCTAAGGCCAAAACTTAAGTTTAACTGAGACAAAAGTCCAACTTTACTACTCGTAAATGCCCTTCGTGAATACCGAAAGTCGTAAAGTTGGACTTTCGTCTCATTTTACCTTTGTGAATGGGCCCTATGTGTCTGATTTCCAAAAATTTGAGAAGTTCATCTTTGCAAAGGATGATCTGCCATTCCAGAAATTGTTGTACCATCTACAGGCTTTTCTGTACCAAACCACAACACACTGGTACCATGGTGCATCTCAAGACAAAATATTATCAGATGAGATTGTCAATTAACTGAGACTGTGCACAGAAAGGGCACACTAATTAGGACTGCTGCGCTAAGTTGCAAGTTTGGATGGAATTATTTCCCTGTTAATACTCAAGTTTTGTCTACAAAAAGCGTTTTTGTCATGGCTCAAGTTAGGTATTTGTGCGCTTCTCCAGCTGTATTGCAAGCACCTGCCCACTACTTTATGTCTGATTTTCCCCAGGTGCCGTACTTTCACCCCGACTCCATTTACTTTTCTTTGCATTCAAAGCAACAGCTACGCATCAGTGCATGAATTGCACCACCATTGAGCCGATAACTCAGTGAATAGCAGATGGGAGACATGGTTTCTGCATCTGTTGGCTCCCAAAACTGCTGTTATAGGTTAATATAGTTTTTGATTGACAGTTTGGCAGATTAAATAAGTAAATTTCATTTTATTATATCCATCTGTGAGCTGTTAACAGAGTCATTTGTAAATTGGCATCAATTACTCCATTAGCACCTCAATCTCATAAGAACATGAATGAAAAGCTTTAAAGCATTCTGCCTGGTTCTTTAGTTACAGAAAGAGTTTGTAGTGGTAAGAGAAAAACAGTTATGATATCATGGTTGCTATTATGTCTATTAAACAGTTTTTTAGTGGTGAATCCTACAAAAAGATTTCTTCTATTGGCAACCAAATGGAAAAATATTGTACAACCTTGATCTAAGAAAAATGCTGCAGTATATAAGATGCAGCATTCTTCACAAAACATTAATTAATGACGCTTTATACATCAGCCAGTGGGAGTGTTAGTAAATACAGCCCTGGAGGGACACATATGTTTTGAATTAGATATCTTTAAAGAGGGGTGTTAGAACCGGGGTCACCGATTCCGACACAGTAGCTTGGCGCGAGGCAGGAAGGCACCCAAAAGCAATGTGTTAAGCAGTTGTGCAGCACACACTCACACTGATTCAGTAACGCGCACACAATAAGGAGACACCACACCAGGCTGTTAAGTAAAAACAAGATTCTTTATCTAATTTCAAATCAGCAATTGATGAGGCAGACAGCGGCGTCACTAGGGTTGGTGTCACCCAGTGCGGTAACTTACCCCATGACACCATCACATGGGGTGACACCTTTCCCAAATGAGACTATTTAGTAAATAGTCTCATTTGGGAAAGGTGTCACCCCATGTGATGGTGCCACCTGAGACACCATCACATGGGGTGACACCTTTCCCAAATGAGACTATTTAGTAAATAGTCTCATTTGGGAAAGGTGTCACCCCATGTGATGGTGTCACCCGGTGCGGTCCGCTCCCCCCGCACCCCCTTAGTGACGCCACTGGAGGCAGATAATCTCAGGCAACATTTCAATTCATTTAGCTTCTTAGAACCAATGCGTAAATTCTTTCACGCACATCATAACAGTAAATCTTTAGGCCAGTAAATAGGCCGTAGCCATAACCTCCTAGAAAAGCAGGTAACCCTGTAGGTCATAGATTGCAGGTCAAAACATAGACTTCAATGCATTTAGCGACATTCAATTAGCAAGAAATTAGAGGCACATAGCGCTGTAGCTGAGGAGGAACCTGTATCAACCTAGGCGCAACCACATTCAGTACAGTGGGTGTCGCAAAGCAGGTAGGCCTACAACATAGGAACATTTCAACTCTTGGCAGGTGAACACAGAGGTTCAATACATGTAGGTACATTCAATTCATTGAAAGCCATAATGCAGGTATGTGATTAACATAGGAAGCAGTTTGACTCCAAACGGAGCTAGTTCCACGCAGGGGCGGAATTACCAGAATCTCAACTCAGGCCCTGTTCCTGAGGCCCATGTAGCAAGGACCTATCTCCTGTGCAGGACCGGGCATACGGCTCACATATGTAGCTGAAGATGACTGGTGAAATTAGGGGGTGCGCAGGCCAGACCTAAGTATTATGACCGGGCCCAGCCTCATGCGCAGGGGAGGCAGTCAACACGGCAGCACGAGGGCCCAGCCCCTCTTAGTCCACTCTGGACGGTAGGCGGGGTCAGCGCTACTAACGTGAGGCCTCCGTGCGGCACAGAATCCCTCCCAGGGCCCCCCGGGCTCACCTTCTTGTTCCGATCTGCGTGGGGGCCTCGATGGGGCCGGGCGCCTCCTCCCCGGTCAGCCCGCTCCTGGCTGCTCGTTGGGGCTTCGACCGGGGGTGGCGGCCAGTTCCCGGAGGCCCTCAACGCTACTCGCGGCCTCGCAGATGCTCTCGGGGCTCCCGGTTGCAGTGGAGCCCCTCCGGCTCTGTTCTACCCCGGGCTCCGGGCCTCCGTCGGCCTCCGGACCCGGGAACCAATGGTGTCGCGGCTTCTTGAGGGCGTGTGCACAGGCCCAATAGGAGCGCGGCCCGGCCTTGGTTGCTCGGCAACGTGGATCCTCGGCGTTCCTCGGGCCTAGCGTGGCCCTCCCCACCTCCGCGGCGGTGATCTCCTCATACCGGGGGCCGCAGCGGGCCTCCCTGACACCCGGGCACTCTTCTCCCGGCCCCGGAGTCGCAGCGGTGACTTTGGCAGCGACGCCACAGCAGGTATCAGGCCCGCGGCGGTGACAAGGGCCCAGCGCTTATCCTTCACGGTGCAGGGGCGCGCGGTGATTCTGGGGCCCAGCAGGGGCGCGCTACTCAGCGCTCGGTAGGGCAATCCGTTCCCTCAGGCCAGCACCTCGTGGGCAGTAGGTGCTGGGGACATTGCTAGGGAAGCGCACAAGACTGGTGGCAGGATGCAGGCTATGGGGGCCCAGCGCTTAGGAACACAGCGCTCTACAGTCACAGCGCTTCTTCAGGGCACAGCATACAGCGCTTTACCTGGTGATCCCCCAGCAGTAGCGTATTTGAAGTTGTCTGGCTTGGTTGCAGGTACTTGGTTGCGGTTACTTGGATTGCAGTTACTTGGATGCAGTTACTTGGGTTGCGGTTACTTGAATGCAGTTACTTGGGGGCCGATTAGGGGGTTGAGTTGGCAGGTCTAAGAGGCAGGATGGGGCCCTGCAGGCACACTGAAGGTGGTTCCCTGGGTCCCCTCACACTGGGCAAGGTCAGCAGGTGGAAGGTGTTCCTCAGCTATCTTGGTACAGCAGTGCCTAAGCCCAGTCAGTGCCAGTAGTGTAGGTTTCCCCCCTAGGCCCAACAGCCTGTACTCCGGCAGAGGTTCCCCCAGGTCCAGTGGTGCCCAAACTGACTAACTAGGTTTCCCTCCAAACCTCTTATACCCCGAGGTCAGGTGACCCTCCTGAAAGGCGGCAAAACATAACTCCTCCCTAAGCTGGAAGGTTCTAGAAGCTTCCCTCATGTCTGTCTATGAGGCCCAGAGGCGGGACGGCATGGATACAGTATCATTATGTCCCAGCCTGATCCTGACTACTGGTGCGTGCATGTGCTATGGCCACTCCGCAGTAGCAGGGGCCTGTGGCAGCCATCTTATTAGGAGAGAGCACCTGCACCTCAGCACTGTTTGGCAGTGGTAAGGCGCCCAGAGACCTAGGTCCAACAAAAAGGTAGTGGCAAAAATGAGGCGCAAAGAGAAAAAAAACGGGGTAAGAGCACCCTAGGGCTGACAGGTCTAACAAGGGGTAACTAGCACTCCCTGTAACTACCATTTTCGGTCATTCAGTCAGGAACTTAACCTACATTACTAATAATACCATTTGAAAGTTTTCTCTGTCCCCGAAGTAACCATCATAGAACTACCAAAATCTTGTTGCACTTCAAATTGCTAGTCACAGACCTGTTAATGTAGGTTTTATTTCCATTTAGGGAAGATTTGGCTTATTTAAATGCAGTTATTACATAAGTCACTCTGAGGCTCGAATCAAGTCTAAAGTTCGAAATTTCTCTGACTTAACTTGGCCATGGGCCCCCTAGGGCAGTCCCAAATGAGCTTGCATGTATAACTACCCAAATAAAAGTTCAGAATTTTCAAATTACTGCTATGTGCCAATGCCGGAAGCATAAACCCACACAGGTATAGTTGAAAAGAGAAATCACAAGGATCAAATTGCTGTTGTCTTTTAAAGTCAATCGGTGTACATCGTCTGGTTTACATCGATCGTTGGATGAAACAGCTGATGATGCAATGATTGTATTACAAGAAAATGTTCAATATAATTGCTAATACTAAACAGCAACAACCTTCCAGGTAGGAAGGAGCACAGTGTCACCTGCCTAATAATAATTGCGAGCGCACAGCGTCTCTATATAGGGTCTCTCAGCTGGGGAACACAAAATAAAACGACCTGTAACATGATCAATAAAACATTATAGTGCATACAGGCAAGAGTGGAAACACAGTGGGCAAAAAAACAATACTTTATTAGAGCCAAGAAATCTTTTTTATATACATAGGGTCCGATACCAAAAGAATAGGGTTCTGTTTTCTTTAGAATATGAAGTACATATGAACAGTACCTAGACACATTTATACATATTCAGACTAAAGCAATAGTCAAGAAGTGTATACAAAAAAATATAATAACAATGAACAAACACACCTTCCCCCGTCGGAAAAGATAAACTACAGAAACTTTAAAACAACTTTCATCCAAGCACAATCTAAACCGTCAGGCACACCATAAGTTCATTCATGCTACTGACTCTCTATCACAATCATACAATTAAAAAAGTCGCAGAACAAGAGCGACGGAAGACAGAATTTAGAGGAAATTGAGAGGGACACACCAGGGGGTGTCAAAATTGTTTGGCTGGAACCCAGGTCTGGGATTAAGTAACTCAGTATAGCATTGGGGAGAGTTGAAGGATAAATAGTAAACCAAAATCTCTATATAACTGCACAAATCATATACATAAAGTGGTAGGTTTCAAGTTGGGGAGCCAAATTTAAAGTGGTGTTTCATTAATGGCACAATGTAGTTTCTGTCAAGCTTGAAGCCGACGTGCATTTCGGTGAAAGGCTAGAACACTAGCCGTCACCTTCTTCAGGGCACAGAACGGATGCAATCCAACAGGGAATATTTGACACAACGGGGGACAAGGAACACCAGAGCTGCGTTGTCTCTGAAACTCGATAAGATCCAGGGGTCCACTCTAAAAGGCAAAAAGATAACAGAAAATATACAGACGCTGTATGCTACAAAAAGATAATAAAAAATCTATAGTTTTCCCCAGAGGAAAACCCAACCAAAGTGAAAGGAGAGGATTAAAAAGATGATGGACGTCTCCAGGGAGTGAGCGCCTAAGCATAAGGTGCAAAGATAATAGATCACCAGTGTACGTGAATTAGAACAAAAGGGCAGTTCTGAGTAGAGAAGAAAAGTGAGCAGAGCACAGTCTGCTATAAAAAGATGGTCAATAATACCCAAATAACTGGGCACGATCGGTAGAAAGAGAGTGGGTAGTGCAATAGGAAAAGGAGAGTACAGACCCGCGACCAGATAGCAAGAGCTGGCTAGAAGAAACTTACGTATGACAACTGTCAGATGGAGGTAGATCGGTCAGTTGTGATGTACAGAATAAGGTAGCTGAAAATACGTCCAAATCAGGCAGGGCTGATAAAAAGAAATAAAAACAAATCATGTTTATACCAGACTATAGTGCAGGCGCCCAGGGCAGGCGACCCACACTAATGTTCTGACTCCAGGCCTGGAGGTCAGCGTTAAAGATGTAAGGATCAGGGGGTAAGTCCAGGATATTACCTCAAAGGGGGCGAGAGAAGTCTCAGCCAGCGACCCACTTATGGATAAATAGCTGGGCTGCTAAGGGCAGGGTCGCAGAGTGTAGAATTCCGTGAGGAAGAATACGAACGATTCCTAGTGGTCGTTCAAACAGGACTTAGGAAAAATAAGAGAAAAAGTGGACATAAGTATCATTGACGTAAGGTCCGAACTAGGATATGAGGCGACACCGTGGGAGGGGTGAGGAAAACCGGCGAATCGGGCGTCCTTAAAATCAGAGTCTTCCCTTAGTCGAGGTGCTCAAAACAAATAACAGGTCTGACATGGAACATAAAGCCCCTTCCGCATAAGAGAGGTTAGCAGGAAAGTATGTAACACTGAAATGAAAAGAGAGGTGAAAACACAAAGGGAAACAAACTGTAGGGCTCCCAAAAAAAGGTACATCCAAAGCTCCGAAATAGAAAAACACATGGGTCCATAGAGCAAGACATATTATAAACAAATACAAAGTCTCGGGGGGAAATGAGTAACACAAGGTCAGGACGCTAACTCCACAACAGAACGAGGAAACAAAGAAGATAAAAAAAGGCTAGGAATAGCGTGGCCCTAGTAGCAGACATGTACGAGGATAACGGCGTTCTCACCTCTCCGGGAGAATGACGTACAAAAGGAACAAAAGGACGTAGGCGGCCAGGGCCGAGCCCCCAACGGGCTGTGGCGATGCCTCCGAGGTGACCTCCGTCGGACGTGGCTCGTATGATAAACTTGGAGCTGGGATGCTCTAACGAGATAAGATAGTTCTTAGAGAAGGGATAAGTCATATTGATGACGGCAATGAGTAAGGAAGGATTTGCTTGAGCAGGGCTCCGGAAGACACAGCAAAGTATTTGTAGGAAGCCGGAAATATGCCTCTAGTGGGCGGAGTCAAAAGGCCCGCCTCCCGCAGGATAGACTAGAGCGCTGAAACAGCTGGAGCGTTAAGGCAGGACACTTCAAAGCGGAAGCTCAAACGAAGAAAAGAGACATTCCGACATAGACCAAGCCGCAATTAAAATAAAAATGGAAAAAATAAAAAATAAGAACAAACAGACAAATAGAACGGGTAACCGGCTGCAAGTAAAAAAAGAAGAATGGACGAAAATCAAACAATCGCTGAAAATCTGCCCTGCCCCGAGGTCAGAATAGAAAAATAGACCGGGCAGGGAACAGGGCCCAGAAGATAAAAAGAAGGTTTCAAAGGGAGTCGAGAATCCCCAAGAGGGCCAAAGCAAAAAGAGGAGTATGGCAAATAAGGACTCCAGCTAAAGGCAAGGGTAGCGGCGCCAAAATAAAGGTCATGGGGCACCCTAATGGTATGTGGGTCAGATAGACAATATCAGCCCGAATATGAAATAGCTTGTTCCCAGGGAGTAACTTCGTTCAGTCCTCGTCGTTCAGAGTCAAGAAAAAAGATCCAAAAGACCTCTCTCATCTTGCAGTATTTGCACTCATCCTGTGTTCTGGTGGTGGTGATTTTTTCTAGAATGGTCCATTTGAGATCTCTCTCATTGTGTCCCCTCTCAAGCCAATGTTGGACTAGCGGGGCAGTGGTTCTCTATGTACGAATGTTGGATTTATGTTCCTCGATGCGTATTCTCATTTCTCTACTCGTCTCCCCGACATAATATTGATTACATGGGCAGAGAAAATACAGTAGATCAAATTCGATGTCCTGCAGTTGGTCATATACCTTAGCTTGATGGTCTTACCTCCGAGAACAATGTTGTCAGAAGTAATGGCGTTGTCACATGCCTGGCATGTGCCGCATCTGTGATTTCCCTTGAATGGATTAGGGCCAACAATAGATCTCTGTAAAAAAGTGTCTTCTGGGTTGGGTTTGGCCCTCACCAGATAGTTCCGGAGATTCTTATTGCGTCGAAACGCGAAGGTAGGTCTGGGTAGTTTGGGGCCATCCTCCCTGATGTTCAGGAGATGCCATTCAGAATAGATGGCTTGTTTGATCTTTCGATTGAGGTTAGAGTGGCGCGTGACACATACGAGTTTCTCTTCAGTAGTGTCTCTCTTGGGGGGTAAACATAGTTTCCCTGTCATAATATTTAGCTCTTTTGAAAGAGTCTCGGACCAGTCGCTTCAGGTACCCGCGGACAAAAAGTTTTTGTTTGAGGTTGTCAGCATTTGTCGTGAAGTTCAGCATATTAGTACAGTTCCTACAAAGTCGTAGGAACTGGCTGAAGGGAATCCCATCTTTTTGACAGCGCGGATGGAAGCTGCTGTAGTGCAGTAGCGTGTTCCTGGCAGTGGGTTTGATATAGAGAGACACAGACAGTTGTTGGTCATTGTGCTCTATCCAAATATCAAGGAGTTCAACCTTGTCTCTTCTTTTTGAGGGGTGAATTTGAGGTTATTATCACATAAATTGATCCATTCTAGGAATTGGTCAAGATCATCCTCTTCGCCTCTCCAGACGAAGAAGATGTCATCGATAAATCGATGCCAGATAGGTATATTTTCATAGAATGGTGCTACCTCGTTATGTATAAACTTTTTTTCGAAGTTGCCCATGTAGAGGTTCGCTATGCTGGGGGCGCAGGCCGCCCCCATGCTGACACCTTTGATCTGCTTGTAGAGTTCACCGTTGAATTCGAAGAAGTTTTCATTCAGCACTATGTTTAGGCACTGTATGATGAAATTGGAGTTATATTCCAAGTCCGCCGAACTCAGGTAGGATTTAACCACCTGGAGGGCGTGTTGTTGAGGCACGTTAGTATACAAGGCCTCAATGTCCATAGTGACCAGTATTTCATTATCGTTATTAAAAGGGGTGCCCTCTATTTTAGAGATGAGATGGGCGGTGTCCCTGATGTAGGAGGGTAACTGGTTCACTAAAGGTTTAAGGAAAACATCAATATATTTAGAAAGAGGCTCAGTGCCGGCCCCAATGGTGGACACAATAGGTCGAATCGGTGGGTCTGATGGGTTTTTGTGCGTTTTGGGGACCCCATAGATAACTGGTATGCGAGTCAGTTCAGGAGTTAGAAATTCAAATTCTTTTTCGCATATAACCTGTTCCTGTTCTGCTTTGCTGCAGATGTCAAAGATTTTTTTCTTGACTTTGGCGTCAGGGTCACCTTTGATTTTGCAATAGTGTTCCTGGGCTGAGAGCATCATTTTCATTTTGTTTTTATACGTGGAGGTGTCTAATAGAACAATACCACCCCCATTATCACAGGGTTTGATGGTCAGTTGTGGTATGTTCTTGAGTTCACATAGGGTCTTGTTCTCTTGTTTAGTGAGATTATACCAAGGGGTAGGAATGAATTTGGTAATCTTATCAATTTTGCCAAGTACTGCCTTTTCAAATATTTCCACCTCTGGGTCAAGGAGGTCCAGACTGGGAATAAAGGATGAGGGAGGTTTCAAGCCAGATACGTTGTTCTCCTCCTGAGTATTTCTGTTCTGAAAGAACTTTTAAGTCTGTCTCTCCTAAAAAAGCAAAGAGGTCTTTGCGTAGTTCGAACCTAGAGAGTCTTGTGGTCGGTACAAAGGAAAGTCCTTTGGTGAGAAGGTTTTCAGAGTTGGGGTCAAGATTGTCGCTACACAAGTTGAAAATGGGGATGCTGTTCAGTTGCGCCAATACTGTTGTTTCCTTGTTTGAATATATTGCTGAGGAGGTTCCTGGTCTGCAAATTGTTCTCGTTGGTGATTCCGGTATCTGGGGCGGAAGTTCACCCTGCGGTTTCCTAAAAAATGATTGCTGGTGTTTGGTCTATCGTACTGGCCTCTTCTGTTGTTGTAAGGATCAATATGGGAGGACGGATCCTCTCACTCTGAGTCTCTGGTGTCTGAAAAGGTCAGTATTTTTCTATTTGTCCAACCCTGTTGTTCGATGTGGGCGCCTCCTCCGCACTTGTGGAGTAATAGTTTTCTGTCAGGAACGGATAAACACGTTCTTGTGAGAAGAACCTGATATCCTTGCGGAGCTTTTCTATTTCTGTTGCTAAGACACTGTTCTTAATGAACCTTTTGTAAAGTGTTAGCCAAGTCTACTTGAAGTGGAAGGTATTTCAGGGCATTCCAATATTTACCTATAGCAGGTTAAATCTAAAACAAGGAAAAACAAGCTAGACAAAAGAAGTGGATCTCGGGAAATTGACCCAAAAAAGATTTCAGGAGTTGGTTAACCCAGTGGATGGTAGTTTCCCATTGTAATGAGACTCCTAACTCTAAAAGCCCAAAGATAATGCTCACATAAGGTTTGAAAGAATACTAATTCCAGGTGGTGGTGTTTTATGTACTTTTTGGTGGTTGAACAGGGAGGTACTACCTTCCAGGGTAGGCGCTAGATAAGATTACAGGATTTTTACATCCTAAATCAGATTTAATTGCAGTGGGTGATTGTTAGAAATTGAGTTTCTGGTTGGCAGGGCTATGCACCCTGTCCAAGCAGGAACCACAATCCTTGTCATCGTAAGTCAGAAAATCACTTTAAATTAACCTGGGCTCACCCTGTGGAAGCTTGGTACAGATCAGTCAGGCTTAACTTAAGAGGCAATGTGTAAAGTATTTGTGCAACATTTCAAAAAGTAACACAGAGAAAACACCACACAAATACTCCAAACCAGTTCAGAAAAATAGCTTATATTTTTATGAGTAAAACAAGACCAAAACGACAAAAATTCAATAAGTATAAGTCAAGATATGAATTTCTAAAAATAAACAGTTTTGTATTGCTTAGAAAAAAATGCGCCAACCGGGATTATCTGGTCGTGCTTGACCAGATCAAATCCAAAGTTCAGGCCAACCGCGATGGAGCGGGGGTCCGATACAGAGACAAACCTTGGACTACTAAACAGTACCTTGGATGCGTCGAGGGCAATGCGGGGAGCAAAGGAGGTGATGTGTCGTTGGTGTTCCCGCGGATGTAGGCGATGTGGAGGTTCTGAGCTGCGCACCATCGAGGATGCATCTAGAGTCAAGATGCAAAGAACATTGGGGTGATACATCATCGTCGAACAACTGGGTTTAAGGCAATGTGTGTAGCATGAAGCAATCCTTCGGCGCCGAGCCGCACAAAGTCGGAGATGCATCCGAAAGTGGAGAACATGCATCTTTCAGTCGCAATGCGTTGTCCGCAGTCCGAGCAGTAGCAACGATGCATCGGCATTGAGGGAGATGCGCTGGTTCCGATTCACAGCAGATAGAGTCCAGGTGCTGTTGCAGGATTGGAGAGAAGTCTCTGATATCCCTGAGACTTCAGAAAACAGGAGCCACACCAGCAAGCTTTTGGATATACTTAGGTCCTGGGATGTAGAGATGCAGGTCCAGTTCTTCTCACTCCCAGGCAAGAGAGCAGCAGGTAGCAGGCCAACACAACAAAGCAGTTCAGCAAAGTGGCGGTCCCCCCAGCAGCACAACAGTTCATCTTCATGGTAGAATGTCCTCAATTCTAGAAGTGTTCTTAGTTGGTGGTGTCAGAGGTCCAGTACTTATTCCCAGTTGGGCCTTTGAAGTGGAGGAGACTTCAAAGAGATGCCTTTGAAGTGCATAAATCCCTGTCTTTCCTACCCTGGCTCCAGACTCACTACAGGGGGATATGCAGCCCTTTGTGTAGTTACAGGACACACCTCTTTCAGGTATAAGTGTCAGCTCATCCCTCCATCCTGTCCAGGATGGCCCATCAGGATGTGGATGGCCCAACAGTCACACCTAAGCTCCCTTTGTGTGTTGCTGTCTAGAGGGAATGTACAAAGCCATCTGTCACCCACCCCAAATGTGTATTCTGAGTTAGGCAGAAGGCACCAAATGATTACAGTAAGAAAATGCCACCTTTCTAAAAGTGGCATTTTCAGAATTGCAATTTAAAATCCAACTTCACCATAACTTTAGCTTTTAGATTGTGATTCCAGAGACACGAAATCAGGGGGCTCCATCTCTTTTCAATTGGAAATTACACTTATAAAATGTAATTGGGCAATCCCATTTTTATTCTATGGGAGAGATAGGCTTTGCAATAGTAAAAAACGAATTTAAGAGTATTTCACTGCCAAAAAATGTAAAACTTAAAAGTCCATGTCCTAGTTTTTAAATACACTCCACCCTGCCCATTGGCTGTCACAGGTCTACCTTAGGGGTAACCTATGTGTAATAAAAAGGAAGGTTTGGGCCTAGCAAGTAGGTTAACTTGCCCGGTAGACATGGCAGTTTGAAACTGCACACTTGGGGGCCGATTCCGATTCGGGCCGGAAATCTCTCCGACCGAGCCGGACCCGGAGAGATTTCCGACCGAATCGGACCCTAGCAGTCCGACCGAATGAGTACGATGCGCACGCATGCCATCGGACTCGATTCGGTTGGACTCCCATTGAAGTCAATGGGAGCCGGTCGTACAACACGTACGCGGGCTCCCATTGACTCAATGGGTGTGAGACGAACAAGGGCGCCCCCTACAGCGGGTACGTGTCGAAGCGGGTCGCGCCATACATGCACAGGTAGGGGGGACCCATGGGTCCCCCCAGTGTGCGACTCGCGTGGCTACGCATACAGGGGGGTCCGACACGGACCCCCAAAGTGCAGCTCCGACTGCTCTTTTGAGCCGGACAGCACGAGTCGGTCGGACTGCTCGAGGCGCGCATCGTACTTACCCGGCCGGGGAACGTCTCCATTGCGCGGTGAGAGTCGTGTCCGTGCGAGTCTGTCGGAGAGGTCGGCTTTCGCGAACGAGTCGGTCGGTGCGGTTGGGTCTCGCGAACGAGTCGGTCGGAGATTTCGCACCGTACTCGCTCGCCCGGACGCACGTACGAATCGGTCGGGAAACAGGGCTCCGAATCGGATCCGGTAAAGCCAAATCCGATTCGGAGCCCTACCGGCCGAGATCGGAATCAGCCCCAAAGGCTCTATATTGGCAGGTGTGACATCTCTTTAAAGGGCTACCCAAGTGGGTGGCATAATCAGTGCTTTAGGCCTACTATTAGCATTTAATTTACAGGTCCTGAGCACATGCAGTGCACTATACCAGGGACGTATAGGTAAATTAAATATGCCAATTGTGGATAAGCCAATGCTACTGTTAGAAAGGTGATCTCTGGTTGGCAGTGGTTTGCACGCTGTTCAAGTAGGGACACTCAATTACGTCACGGTAAGTAAGTTACACACTAGGAATAACCCCTGCTCACTCCCTTGGTAGCTTGGCACAGAGCAGTCAGGCTTATCCCCAGAAGAAATGTGTAAAGTATTTCTACACACATAGTAACACAGTGAAAACACCACAAAAGTACTAAACAGCAGTTTAGAAAAACAGCCAATATTTACCTGAATAAAACAAGAACAAAGCAACAGAAATCCAAAATACACAACTCAAGATATGACTTTTCAAAGTAAAATAAAGTTATAGTTCTTAATTAATCAATAGTTGCGCTTGACCAGGACAAAGTACCTTAGAATTAGATGCATTAAAAATCAAAGACGATCCATGATGCAGGGTCACTGAGGTGTCAAAAAGGTATGTGATGCGTCAGTTCCTTACTGCTATGCAGCTCGGTGGCACATTGGCCCTCGGGGACAGTGCATTGGGATGATAAGGTGTCGCTTTACAGTAGGCAGTGCTGCATCGCTTCCTTAAGTCAGTGCAGAGTCGTCGAACCACTAATGCTAGGTGACGATATGTGGCACAGGGGAGGTGATGCGTCATTTGCGGGCACGATACGTTGGCTCCTTACTGCGGTGCTGTGTAGTTGATGAAATCAGCCCCCAGAGACAATGCGTTGAAAGTCAAGTGGCGCTGCGTCGATTCCACAGCGGTGAAGCAGGCACTGTGTCCGAGTGGGAGTGGGCCTCAGGGACTTCGGTGATGCAGTACTCAAGACTCACGCAGTGGTGGTTCTTCAGAGGCACTGTGGTGAAATGTCGGGGTCTGCATTGAAAACCGTGGTCGTTGCGTCGAGTGGGGACCACGCTTCGGTGCCGGCTTTGGCGATGCATCAAGTTTTGCGATGATGAGCCAATTCTGAATGAAGCTGGGAGCTGATTGATTTTTCTCCTTGTTGCACCTGAACTCACTTCCGAAGGCCCAGGAATTGGATTTGGCACCACTTGGCAAGGCAAGTGATGGAAATGGCCTTTTTTGCAGGGTTATCCCCAGACTTTTTGCTTCTTCCTCCTATTTTTCCTGACCTGTTTTTGTTGGCTTTAGGACTCTGGGCACTTTACCACTGCTAATCAGTGCTAAAGTGCATATGCTCTCTGTGTAAAATATAATTACAATGGGTTCTCCCTGATTGGCATATTTGATTTACTGATACGCTCCTAGTAAAGTGCACTGAGTGTGCCAGGGCCTATAAATCAAATGCTATTAGTGGGCCTGCAGCACTGATTGTGCCACCCACAAGAGTAGCCCTGAAAAGGTATCTCAAACCTGCCACTGCAGTGTCTGTTCACAGTTTTAAACTGCCATGTCGACCTGGCAAGTGCACCCACTTGCCAGACCCTAGCCTTCCCTTTTCTTAAATGTAAGACAACCCTCAAGTAGGGCCAAGGTACCCCCATGGGCAGGGTGCAGTGTATGTGAAAGGTAGGACATGTACTGGTGTGTGTGACATGACCTGATAGTGAAATACTACCAATCTCGTTTTTCACTATTGAAAGGCTATCTGTCCCATAGGATAGCATGGGAGATACTTTGTAACATCTTACAAGTATAACTTCCCATGGGGACAAGATAGAGGAATAAAATGTAGCCTCTCTGAACTAAGAATTTAATAACACATCTTTTAGTACAGATGGTTTTTAAATTGTGTTTGAAAATGGCACTTTTAGAAAATTCAAGCAATGAAGGACTACCACACAGTTGTGGAAGCCAAGACTTTACAGGAAAAAAATTGAGAAATAGTTAACCACATTTAAGGACAACACGATTAATTTTAAATCAGCGAAATTGGAAAAATACATTAAAACCTTCAATCTCGAGAAGGTATACCATTACTCATAGGAGGACTTCTATACTAGAACTGATTCACGTAGAGTTCTAACTGATTATCTGGGGAGATCCAGGAACATATTTTTAACATTCTCTGAGACATCATCCTCCGACTCCATGGGCGAATCTGAATCTGGGAAAGGCCCTCGAACAGAAATCAAGCAAGATCAAGTTCTCTTTTAGAGAAAGGCCAGCAAAAGAACAAACTGTGCTTTAAACCACAACCATGGGAAATGCGCACAAGAAGCCAGTTTTACAAAACGTAACCACATCAGTGATTGTGAACTTGTCAAATAAACTACTCACCAAAGATGAGGAACAAGTCCTGCAGTTAGGACTCAAGTTTGTCCCAAATACACGCACGGATTGTGCCAGATTTAAAAAAGAAGCAATTGAATTCTTCCGCGAAATCAGACTTAAAGCCTTCTTTTCTACAAAGGAAATTTCAATGCCCCAAGAACCCTCAGGGTTAGCTAATAAATCTAATTTCATCCCCCCTGCACATACTATTCCGTAAGAAATCTTAGCCTTTGAGCAAGTTGTCCTCTCATCTATCCAACAACTAGAGCATAACAAATCTTACTGCAAAAACAATCTAACATCAGGACAACAGAAAGCGATACAAGATTTGAAAAAAGATGACTCTATAGTGATTAAAGGGGCAGACAAAGGGGAAGCGATGGTCATTTGGCCAAAGGAAATGTGTTTGAACGAAGGCAGAAAGCAAGTTCACAACCTAACATGGTACAGACCGATTAAGGAAGATCCTTCTCGGGAGCTCCAAGAATTGATTAATCAAATGGTTAAGACTGGCCTTGAACAGGGAATTTTAGGCATTAAGGAGTCAGAATTTCTCATCAAGAAATATCCTAGGATTCCAGTAATCTATTTTTTACCTAAAATTCACAAGCAATTACTGGAGTCACCCGGAAGTCCCATAGTATCGGGATGTGACTCAATCATGGAACCCATCTCCAAGTACGTAGATACGTTCCTCAAACCATTCCTACTTGAGGTCCCTTCGTACCTAAGGGACACTACCGATTTCATCATCAAAGTAGAGGGCACAGATTTTGATCAATCTCAACAATGGTTGGCCTCCTTTGATATGGTCTCATTATACACTCAAATTCCACAGGTTGAAGAATTGGAAGCCATTGAATTCTATTAGGAATCTAGAACACGCCCCCATCGGATACCTACAGAATTCATAGTGCAACTAGCAGCAGTAGCAATTAAGAAGAACTTTTTTAAGTTTGAAGATGTTTTTTACTGGCAAATGAAGGGGACCGCTATGGGTTGTCCCTTCGCTCCAGAAATGGCCATATTGTATATGGCTAGATTTGAGGACAAGTTAGTCTGCAATAACAATCTGTTTGTGGATAATCTTACCCAATGGTACCGATATATTGATGATATCTGGTGTCTTTGGAACGGCTCAGACACGGATTTGGACGGGTTCCATGAGTGGTTAAATTGCAGACATCCAGATTTCCAATTCACTCTCACAAAAAGTAAAACAAGCTTAACCTTCCTGGATGTGGAAGTAAAACCAAACCTCCATTCATTAATGACTACGTTGCATAAAAAAACAACAGATAAAATCACGATTCTGCACTACAGGAGTTTACATCCTAGGAACCTTAAAGACAATTTGCTGTATGGACAACTACTAAGGATCAGAAGGAACTGCTCCCGCAAAGAAGACTTTGAAGTACATGCCAATGCCCTCTGTGACCAGTTGAGAGACCGAGGCTACCCCAAAAAATTATTGAAGCACGCAATGAAACGAGCATGGTGTACGCCAAGGGAATGCCTTCTCACAAAAAGAATGAGGCCAAAGTCCGAAAAATTGGTGTGTGTATCAACTTATGGGCCACACACAAACAAATTTTGCCAAATTATCCTGAAGAATTGGCATCTGATGCGAAACTTGGAATATCAATTACAACCACCACTTTTTGCCATGAAGAAGAATACGACTATTGGTCATCAGATTGTACCTGCTGCGATAGCCTCTTCTACAAAAAGGCAGGACCTAAGAACACAATGGATTCTTAAACCAATGGTAGGCCATAATAAATGTAGAAACTGTTCGCAATGTGGCTCAACACTAGAAGGAATGGATTTCACACATAACAAGGTTAAATGGGCACTGGAACAGTTTTCTAGTTGCAAAACCAAAAACGTGGTATATACCATCATTTGCCCATGCGGTAAAATTTACATTGGCAAGACAAATCAGGAGATAAGACAACGGATTGTGCAACACCGCTCTAGAATTAAAAATAAAGTAATTACTGCCCCAATGGTGAATCATTTCACTGAAAAAAACCACAGCGAGAAAAAGTTAAAATGAACTGTTTTATGCGTCATTAAACCGAACCCCAGAGGAGGTGACACAGAGGCACTTTTGCTGCTAAAGAAGCTTATCTAATTGCAAGGTTTAACAGCACTATTAATGGTTTGAACGAGATGGCAGAAATAGGTAGAACTTAGTGCTTCCCCTCTAAAAAGAAAAACAACTGAAAGACGTCTCCGCATATATTGGGCTCACATACCCAGAATGCAACATCACCAGTAACGAGTATAAAACCACTCGATAACCGGAAGTGAATGCAGAAATTGATTGAGGCCAAGACCCGTAGCACGCCAGGACAAGTGCCCTTGAAAATAAGTCAGCCATGCAACTAAATCAAGCGCTGCCGAAGACTGCATAACTGTTTTTTCCAATTGAGACAGAGTGTTTCATTGTTTCTAGAACGAATCGTTAAGAGACTCATCGCCGCTACTTAAAAGGATGACCACATCACTTGAACAAACCGCCATGAGGCTCTACCACTAATCAGTGTAGTATCCGAACACTTATACGTAAGTTGTGTCACAACTTCACACAATAGAGGTGCTACCCCGTGCTCTTCGATTGGTGCGCACACTCATCATTACATTTTCTGTATTACAGACGGAGGCATTTGGAACTCTCTTGAATTCTGATTTTGTGCCCACACGAAAGAAAGACAACACATAATCAGGTACCAGAATCAAAATTGTACATATGTACCTAGTTTTGAGGAGAGTCGAGAAATCGATTCTTGAACATTCCCTCATTTTTCTTTATAGATTGTATCCAGCCTAAGCCCTGAAGAGAATCCCTACATTTACAATGGGACTCGAAACACGTCTGCACCACATACCACGGGGAATATGTATCTAATTAATTTTGCCCTATGTCGGAAATAGTACAAATGTCCCCCACCTACTAGGCTTAGCAATTTTTCCCTTTGGTTTAGCAGCACCGTAATATTGACAAAGAATTTGGTTGAAAAACCAGTCTTAAGGGTGCTGCTCGTTTGAAGTACAAGACTGGCTCAATAATGTCTGTTATTCATGTTTTTTTGTGCACAACAGTGTTGTTTTATGTTTGACATGTAAATTTCAATGTATGTTGATTGTCGAGAAATATGAGGTTTTTCACTTGGTCTGACTTAAAAAGTAAATGAGCTATATCTTAAAAAGATGATAGCGATAAGTAATAAACACTTAAGACCATATAATTCATCGAATGGCCTTAGTCTGTTAAAAATGTTAACAGCAATCTAAGAGTGACGGTTAGTTCATTGTTATTGTTGAAACTTTTAGAAAGAAGGCCTTTTCTTGTTTAACCATTCTGTGTGCCTCTGCCTGGTTGTGGATTGACTGTCTGGTTTTGGAGTGACAGGGGCTGGAGATGTGCATTCACTGTAGACAGCCACTGGGGGGGGCTGAGGTGTGCCTGCCCCTTCCTGGATGACTCAGAGCTGAGCAGAATAGACCTTGGCTGCATTTAGAGTAGTGGGAGGTGTTTTCCTTGCACCTGAAAAGGGCCTGTCTCCCTTGCACAATGCTGTCTCCACCCCTGTGGTCATACTATGCCAGTGAGGACAGGCCTGGTTTGGACTGAGCTCAAAGACCCTTGCACAAAGAAGAACAAAGACAAAATAGGGTATAAGTAGTGCACCTTAAACCCCAGAATTTTTGGACTCAAGAGGAACCTTTGCCAAGGAGAAGAGCTGGAGAGCTGTGAGGAGGAGTACTGCCCTTTGCTGTGTGCTATGTGGGGTTGGCCTGCAGTTGCTGCTTCTGCCAAGGAAAGGACAAAGACTGGAACTTTGCTGAGAAACCTGCTTGAAGAAGAATCTGCAAGGGCTTGTGTTCTGGCCTCCTGTTCTGAAGTCTCAGGGACACAAAGACTTCACCCCCAGCTCTCCTGAAATCTATTGCTGAGAGTTCTGACCTGACAGGAGTCGCCTTTTCCAGTTTTGGGCCTCTGGAGGTGGTTCCTGCTGTTGGGAGCTGAAAGAAACCTAAGGGAAGCAAGAAAAGCAATCTCCGACGCCGTCAGCGATGCCACCGTGATGCTGCGACCTACACTGAGGCCAGGGGCACAGCTCGTGAGGTGCGCAGCGCACTGCCCGGCCTGCACCGCAGCACTGATGCCCTTCAATGCCTGCCGGCACCTGTAGTTATCGGCATTCCCGACGCCAGCGCTCGCACCGACTCCGTCATCACCAGCGCCTGCATGGCGCTGATAACCACCGAAGGTGACTCCACGAACTTGCCGACTTCGCATCGCCTCATTGGAACCGATGCCTCACCACCCACACAACCGGCTTACCCTGTCCTGGATTCGACACATCGCCTCCTCGTGGAGAGAACACCTCGCCTCCCCCGTGGCATCCAGGGAGCCGGCCTCGACCTCAGAACCGACGCCTCACCTCCACGACGCCATCATCATAGACTTCATTTTCCAAGGTACTGTTTGTTTGGGGGTCCGTGTGACTCCATGCTTGATGCCGCGCATCTCATGGTCTGCGCCATACTTTGGATTTATTGCTGTCATGACATCATAATAGCCCCAGGTGGAGCTATTTGTTTTCTACAAGCTTTATTTTTTAAATAACTGCTTTGAAGTGTTATTTTACTACATGTATGCTAGATTTTTGTAATTTTGGTCTTGTTGAGTTTAGATAAAGATACTTTATTTTTCTTAACTGGTGTGGTGTCCATTTGTGGTGTTATCACTGGATAACTCTGTGTTTGAAGTACAAATACCTTACACATTGCCTTTAGGATAAGCCTGTCTGCTCGTGCCAAGCTACCAAGGGGGTGAGCAGGGGTTATCTAAAGTGTGTATCCCGCTTACCCTGACTAGAAGCAATGGGTCCCTACTTGGACAAAGGTACATACCTCTGCCAACTAGAGACCCCCAGTTTTAACAGCAAGGCTCTCAGCAGAGGAGCCCAGGTGCTAGTAGGTGAAATCTTTTATGGAACTGAGATTTCTTAACAGGAGGCAAGCTCAGATCAAGCCCTTGGAGAACCTCAGAAAACAGGATGTAGAAAGCAAAGTCCAGTCTTTACACTCCCAGGATAGAATCAGAAAGCAGCAGGCCAGCACAGCAAAGCAAACAACAAAGTGGCAGCCCCTCCTGAAGCTGCACAGCTATTCTTCTTGGCAGAATGTCCTCAATCCAGAAGTGTTCTGAGTATATGGTGTCTGAGGTCCAGTACTTATATAGCAAAACCAAAGGGGATGATGGAAGGAGTGTTGAACATTGCAAGCACTCACCTCCAGTCAACTGATCTGGGTTTAATCCATCATCATTCTTTAGCTCACTCCGCCACCCCAGTTCAGACATGGCCATATGCAAATCAGTCTGACCCTGTGCCTCATGGGAACAGTCCAGCCCGAACTGCCAAGCCATGTCTTCCCTGGACCGGATACAAGCATCCTGGGACCGGTTTCTGGCTTACAGCCGTCATCAGCCAGGCTATCTTGAATCCAGTGGCAAAGTAAGCAAGGGACCCACGTCTGGGCATACCCTGCCAACTTAGGGCGAACATAGCAAAACCAAAGGGGATGATGGACGGAGTGTTGAACATTGCAAGCACTCACCCCCAGTCAACTGATCTGGGTTTAATCCATCATCATTCTTTAGCTCACTCCGCCACCCCAGTTCAGACATGGCCATATGCAAATCAGTCTGACCCTGTGCCTCATGGGAACAGTCCAGCCCGAACTGCCAAGCCATGTCTTCCCTGGACCGGATACAAGCATTCTGGGACCGGTTTCTGGCTTACAGCCGTCATCAGCCAGGCTATCTTGAATCCAGTGGCAAAGTGAGCAAGGGACCCACGTCTGGGCATACCCTGCCAACTTAGGGCGAACATAGCAAAACCAAAGGGGATGATGGACGGAGTGTTGAACATTGCAAGCACTCACCCCCAGTCAACTGATCTGGGTTTAATCCATCATCATTCTTTAGCTCACTCCGCCACCCCAGTTCAGACATGGCCATATGCAAATCAGTCTGACCCTGTGCCTCATGGGAACAGTCCAGCCCGAATTGCCAAGCCATGTCTTCCCTGGACCGGATACAAGCATCCTGGGACCGGTTTCTGGCTTACAGCCGTCATCAGCCAGGCTATCTTGAATCCAGTGGCAAAGTGAGCAAGGGACCCACGTCTGGGCATACCCTGCCAACTTAGGGCGAACCTAGCAAAACCAAAGGGGATGATGGACGGAGTGTTGAACATTGCAAGCACTCACCCCCAATCAATTGATCTGGGTTTAATCCATCATCATTCGTTAGCTCACTCCGCAAACCCAGTTCAGACATGGCCATATGCAAATCAGTCTGACCCTGTGCCTCATGGGAACAGTCCAGCCCGAACTGCCAAGCCATGTCTTCCCTGGACCGGATACAAGCATCCTGGGACCGGTTTCCAGCTTACAGCCATCATCAGCCAGGCTATCTTGAATCCAGTGGCAAAGTGAGCAAGGGACCCACGTCTGGGCATACCCTGCCAACTTAGGGCGAACATAGCAAAACCAAAGGGGATGATGGACGGAGTGTTGAACATTGCAAGCACTCACCCCCAGTCAACTGATCTGGGTTTAATCCATCATCATTCTTTAGCTCACTCCGCCACCCCAGTTCAGACATGGCCATATGCAAATCAGTCTGACCCTGTGCCTCATGGGAACAGTCCAGCCCGAACTGCCAAGCCATGTCTTCCCTGGAACGGATACAAGCATTCTGGGACCGGTTTCTGGCTTACAGCCGTCATCAGCCAGGCTATCTTGAATCCAGTGGCAAAGTGAGCAAGGGACCCACGTCTGGGCATACCCTGCCAACTTAGGGCGAACATAGCAAAACCAAAGGGGATGATGGACGGAGTGTTGAACATTGCAAGCACTCACCCCCAGTCAACTGATCTGGGTTTAATCCATCATCATTCTTTAGCTCACTCCGCCACCCCAGTTCAGACATGGCCATATGCAAATCAGTCTGACCCTGTGCCTCATGGGAACAGTCCAGCCCGAATTGCCAAGCCATGTCTTCCCTGGACCGGATACAAGCATCCTGGGACCGGTTTCTGGCTTACAGCCGTCATCAGCCAGGCTATCTTGAATCCAGTGGCAAAGTGAGCAAGGGACCCACGTCTGGGCATACCCTGCCAACTTAGGGCGAACATAGCAAAACCAAAGGGGATGATGGACGGAGTGTTGAACATTGCAAGCACTCACCCCCAATCAATTGATCTGGGTTTAATCCATCATCATTCGTTAGCTCACTCCGCCAACCCAGTTCAGACATGGCCATATGCAAATCAGTCTGACCCTGTGCCTCATGGGAACAGTCCAGCCCGAACTGCCAACCCATGTCTTCCCTGGACCGGATACAAGCATCCTGGGACCAGTTTCCAGCTTACAGCCATCATCAGCCAGGCTATCTTGAATCCAGTGGCAAAGTGAGCAAGGGACCCACGTCTGGGCATACCCTGCCAACTTAGGGCGAACATAGCAAAACCAAAGGGGATGATGGACGGAGTGTTGAACATTGCAAGCACTCACCCCCAGTCAACTGATCTGGGTTTAATCCATCATCATTCTTTAGCTCACTCCGCCACCCCAGTTCAGACATGGCCATATGCAAAACAGTCTGACCCTGTGCCTCATGAGAACAGTCCAGCCCGAACTGCCAAGCCATGTCTTCCCTGGACCGGATACAAGCATCCTGGGACCGGTTTCTGGCTTACAGCTGTCATCAGCCAGGCTATCTTGAATCCAGTGGCATTGACATTGTTCTGCATTCTGTCCATCAACTGTTGTTTTTGCATTTGTCACCCTGAGTGGGACGGGTATGCCCAGAGGTGGGTCCCGTGCTCTCCATGCCACTGGAATCAAGCTATCCTGGCTGAAGAGGGGTGAAACCCCGAAACCGGTCCTAGGATGCTTGTTTCCAGTCCAGGGAGGACCTGGCTTGGCAGTTCGGGCTGGACTGTTCCCATGAGGCACAGGGTCAAGACTGATTTGCATATGGCTGGGTTCAAACTGGAATGGCATGGTGAGCAAAAAACGATGGATTTAGGCCCAGATCTCTGTACTGGGGTGAATGTATGACATTGTTCTGCATTCTGTCCATCAACTGTTGTTTTTGCATTTGTCCAGTACTTATACCTATTTCAGCCTTTGAAGTAGGCAACCTTCAAAGGAAAATATTTGTAGTGACCAAGACCCTGCCCTTCCTGGCCCTAGCTTCTGACACACTATGGGGGGTAGCGATTGCTTTGTGAAGGGACAGGCACAGCCATGTTCAGGTGCAAGTGTCAACTCCTACCAGCACTTTAGCTCAGGAAGACCCATCAGCCTGGTGATGGGCCATAAGGATATGCGTGGCACAAGTCAACTCCCTTTGTGTGTGACTTTCTAGAGTGAATTCACAAAGCCCAACTGTCATCCAGCCCAGATATGTATTCTAGGAACAGGCAGATGCACAGAATGGTTAAGTAAAAAAATGGCCAACTTTCTAAAAGTGGCATTTTCAGACCTGCAATTCAAAAACCAACTTCATTAAAATATGTATTTTTAAATTGTGAGTCCAGAGACACCAAACTCCAATTTTCTATCAGCTCCCCATTGGAAGATACACTTGTAAGATGCCACAAGGCAGCTCCAATGCTAACCTATGGGAGAGATAGGCCTTGCTGTAATGAAAATAAATTTTGCAGATTTTCGCTACCAAGACATGTTTAACTCACTCGTACATGTCCTTCCTTTTAAATACACTGCACCCTGCCCATGGGGCTACCTAGAGCCTACCTTAGGGGTGCTGTACATGTAATAAAGGGGAAGGTTTGGGCCTGGAATTGGGGGGTGCGTGCCATGTTGAAATGGCAGTTTAAATCAGCACACACAGGCGCTGCTGTGGCAGGCCTGAGACGTGTTTGCAGGGCTGCTCATGTGGGTGGCACAATCAGTGTTGCAGGCCAAAAAGTAGCATTTGATTTAATGGCCCTAGACACACCTTGTGCACTGCACTAGGGACTCACTAGTAAATCAAATAGACCAATCATGGAGAAACCAAATACCATTACATTTTAGACAGGGAACACTTGCACTTTATTACTGTTCTGCAGTAGTAAAGTGCCCAGAGTCCTAAAGCAAGCAAAAATTAAATTCAGCTCACATCAAAAACCAGGAGGTCAGAGGCAAAAAGACAAGGGGAACCACGTCAAAAGATGGCAGGTCTAACAGTTACCGTGTTTTAAGTATAAAGCACATGCACTTTAACACTGGTTAGCTGTGGTAAAGTGCCCAGATTCCTAAAGCCAATAAAAACAAAGTCAGCAGAAACAGGAGGTCTTAAGGCAAAATGTCAGGGGATACCACAACAAGGATGCCAGCTCTAACAGAGATCTTAATTGAATATGTCTTTATCTTCATTAGGGTTTCTGACAGACAGAGGTCAGAACCTTTACTGGAATATATCCAATGAGTCTGTATACTACAAAGTGTATTAGAAGCAAGGTATTCAGTTAGTAAAGTAGAGTTAAGAAGAGGTGCTATATTTGGAAGGGCCAACTGGCAAGTAACATACTGGGTTGGTCTATTTGTTGGTCAATCCTACTCAAAATACTACTATCTGATAAAGAATTATTGGGCCAATTCACAAATGTCTTTATGGGAATGGAAAGTAGTACTGCAGAATTACCTTTTTACATACTCCTACATGACTTTGTGAATTTACCCCAAAGTGTCCCACTCCATATTAGTAAAAGTGTAAGCAGGGTGTCTTTTTGATCTGTACTAATTGCAAAGGAATGCTTCATGAACATGTCATTTTCTTGCCATTTTAGATATTTGTTCTCACTTTATAAAGGTGTGAAAGAATATTCAAAAGTGTGCTACAGGAGTAAACTGCTTTATGAACTCCAAAATGCCTTTGTGAGCAGGCCCTTTTGAGCTGTTTCATTGTTATCTTTTGGATTAACTTTGGGTATTCACATAACGGAGATCTCTGATTGAGCATCCAAAATTGGCAATTTTGAATCTATAAAGGTAGATAGGTAAAATACCCAAGTGGTAATATTGAAAAAGTAGAACAATGATTGATGAAATGGTTCTTGGGGATAATCATATCACTACATTTAACGTATGGATAAGATAATTACATGTTTTATTGGTGGGCCCTGCTGGGTGACAGAAAGAATAAGGGTATTTACAATGTGGTGTGTTCCGTGTGGGATTTCAATAATAACAGAAATTCACACAAATACATTGTAGTTATGGGGAACTAAAAATAAAGTGAGACGCAGCTTAGTCTCTGATGGGTGCATGTTGGGATCCTTCTTATTTTCCATCTGTGTCCCATCTGTGTTACAGTGTTATGTAAACACTCACTTCTCAAAGAATCTTTTCTCTTATAGGTTCCTGTGCAGGATCAATATTGCCGTATTTACATGATATTGTGCCTCTGGATTGAACAATGATTGGTCTGCAAAGAAGTATAGATAACACCAATAAATATTTGAGTGTAATTATTTGATGAATTTATATGGTGAAATGTAACCATATTTATAGCAAAAACAAAAATAATGTAGGTAACCCTAAATGGCAGGAAAAGCTTGAAGTCCTACTACTTCAACGGGGAGAGGCAAGAAAGAATCTAATTGTTGCTGTTACCTGGAAGTTATTTTTAAGTAGAGGTCCTGCACTCTGTACTAGAGGAATAATCTCTGTTGTGTCTTTGTAAGATCTGGACACTAATTGGTAAAACCTTCAAACGTCACCTATGTCAGAGGTTAAGAAATATAACTCAGTCAAAAGTACAATTTGGAAAAGATTACTGTGCATGCACAAAAGGCTCTTTATTGAGGTGTTAACTTTAAAGTTGAATTTATCAAGGGTTTTTAGTAATGATTTTGTATATTTTGTAAGAAAATGGAATGTGCTGAGATGCTCTCTCCAAAATGCAGAGGACAAACATATATTGCATTATGTAAAGTTACCCCTTACACTCATATGTTTAAATGCTATGTTCAATATGGTCTTGATGAATTTTTTTTTATAACAAAATTCTCTGGAGATCGGGAACAAGAATTAGAGCAGTTTTGATAATTTTGGAATAGTGAAGCAGATAGAAGGTGATTACAGCCAACTACTGATTGAGAGGCAAAATAAGAATGAAACACATCCTCAACCTCTAATTAATATGGTTTATGAATGGGAAATCTCAGCTCACATCAACTTGAAATGGGGACCTGCAGCTGGACAAAGAGATTTCAGGCTTGGCAAAGAGATTGTGTGTGGTGGCCAACACTAGGAGGCTGAAGCCCATAAGCCCTTTATAATACTACTAGTTATATTTCAAGTAATTGTCTTAAGGAATGCTCTGAAGAACAAGAAATTGACAGAACCATTGAACAATGCAGCTGTATGATCTGATGAGAATTGTAAAACTATGTAAAAAGGACTCACCATCATATTTGAGGAAGGATTACAAACAATTGCTGAAAGTAAAAAAGAAAGAATTTGGAGTTGTTGGTGGGACATTCTAAAGGGGATGGCTAAAGAAAATAATGTTTGCATGTTTTGGAACTATGTAACTCAAGGTTTAGGTTGCATCATATCAAACATTCATGCCAAACTAGCAGAGAATATTGAACTGATAAATTCAAATGGAAATTCAATAATGATCTTGTTGCTTCTCTGGAGAGTTATGAGAGATGAAACTTTCCTCTCTACAGACTGACATCGAAAGAGTAGAAGTCAAAGAATGGAGGGCTTAGGCTGAATATTTGTTCAATGAATGTAGTGTGAAGGAGTCTACAGGTCAGCTAAAGACAGGAAAAGCCCGGGGGCAGAACAAGATTCCTCTAGAGGTATTCCTTTTTTAACAATAATGATGGTAGATAATTTTGATATTCTGCTGTATTTAATTCATAGCCTCTATAGCAATGCCCTTCCCTAAGAAAAGTATAGTACCTTCAATCAAATAAAATGGAAGAGTCCAATACTAGATCCCAAATCATATAGTTTAGTTAGTTTGATTGGTCTAGACTTTATTGGCTAAACTAGAGTAATCTTGGATGACTTTTATCTGTGGATTGAAGATGGAAAAGTTTCCTCTCAAACAGGGATTCAGGGAATACCTTTCTACCTTTGATCAAATCTTTGTTCCAACAATCAATAACTAAAAAGATGAAACTTTATGCTCTCTTTATGGACTTTTTTTTTAACAATGGTTTATTGATTTTTCATCTCATCAAAATTCAGCTGGATACATAAGGCCAACCCTGTAACAATAAACCCTTCCACCCTCCCCTCCCTGTTTGAGTGTAACAACATCTCTTTACAGTTTGTCTACATAAAAACAGCGTTATTCCAAATAGGTATTTTCCTTTCTTATCCTTCAGTCGTATCCCAAAGTCTGAGTGCTTTCCGTCTCAGGAGTCCCCCATTAAATTCCAAAGTCTATGAGTTGTCCATCAATTTTATGACACTCTATCACACAAATTGTCTATAACCTAAAGTACCATTGCTGCACAGGAAGAAAAAGGTTTTTTTCCAGTTAAATGGCAGTGTCATTGATATCACTCCCACATACTGTAGGACTGCATACCATTCTTGCCTGTGTAGGGTTTCAAATTCCAGGTTCCTTCAGAAAAAGAAACCCAGGGGCATATGTACAAGGAGTTAACGCTGCAGTAGCGTCATTTTTTTGACGTTACGGCAGCTTTTTTTTTATCACCGTATTTACAAGTTGCCCCTAACTGCTGTTAGCGGCAGCTTTCCTGCGTAAATGTGCGTTTTTCGGATCGCCACTTCTGTCAGCGGTACTTAACAAAAATGAGATGCAAGGTGGGCATTCCTGTGAAACAATTGCCGCTAACCCCAATTCGCGATATTTACAATGATGTATCGCTTCGGCGATACTTCCTAAAAACTGCCGCTAAGGCCAGTTAGCGGCTGATTTTTAAAACCAGAAAAAAGCTGGTCTAAAAAATGGTGCAAAAACACCTGTACATAAGGGAGACTAACCCAGGCCCTCATTTGCTTACCTAATGACACCATGGAGGTATTACTCTTGCAGCTTGGAGCTCCAAGAAGACCACAACCACCACCACCACCGCCACCACCACCAGTACCACCACAGAGGCAGCGCCAAAGAAGAGAGCGGGTCTACCGCCAATGCATCACCCTGATAGACCTCTGGCCAGAGGATGTGATAGCCCACTACAGGCTGAAAAGGACCTCCATCCTACGCATACTCACCCAGATAGCGCCAAGACTGCAGGCACCATCACAGAGCTGCACAAATATCCCTCCGGAGACAAAGCTACTTGCAGTGCTGCACATGTTGGCCTCTGGTACCTTCCAACATACCACTGCTAGAGTGGGTGGAGTCTCCCAACTGTCTTGGATGCCATCATCAGCCTGACGCCGCAGCACCTACGCTTCCCCAACACTGTGCAAGAACGACTTGACAACAAGCAAGGCTTCTATGGCATTGCTGGGTTTCCGTATGTGTTGGGGGCAATTGACTGAACCCATGTTCTACTTGTGCCTTCTGCGGACACTGCACATATATACAGGAACAGGAAGCACACACACTCAATGAATGTGCAGGCAATTGTGGACCACCTGGGACTGTTCATCAATGTTGTCACTAAGTTTCCTGGGAGTGTGCATGACTCCTACATCTTTTGCCAATCGATCATCAACCGGCGGTTTGAGAATGGCGCATATGGAAATGGACTGCTTGCTAGTAAGTACAAAAGGAACACACCACACATCTCAAGTACACAAGCATGTAGCTCAAATATGTGAGAATGCACATATAGCCAATGTAACATGACATACCCTGGAACTGGTCCAAACAATACACACAAGCACACAATACAAAATAATCAAGACATATGTCAGACAGCACAACAAGGATGGTGCCGGGGGAACATGGCGGCCGTTAGCTGAACGGCCGCGGTCCCGCTCCCTCGGGCTCTTTGATGGTTTGAAGGTTCTAGCTGGCGGGGGGTCTTGCCGCTTTGATGCCGAGTTGAGTGCCCCCATTCCTCCACCCCCCTACTCCTACCTCGATGTGTTGTTTTGGGTGGTGAACCCCCCCTCCAGGCTTAGCGTGGCTGATGGCTCCGGACCTCTGCGGCGGCTCGTTGGTGCTCGGGGCTTGGCGTTGGAAAGGTGCAGCGCGTGAATGGCAGCGCCGTGACACCGCCTGTTTCCTGCTCCGGATCACCGGAGGCAGGGTCAGCACCAGCACCGGCGCCTACACGAGCCTTAGGACTGGAACAGAAGGGGTGATAGAGCTTGGTCCTCAGGTAGGGTTTTCGGGTTCCAACCCAAACGAGGAGGCTAATGTTGCTGGCTGGAAGAGAGGTAAGGAGGGGCATGCTTTATTCTCGGATTGTTCTACCGGCAGTGGCACTCTGTAGCATCAAAGGAGGACTTTTGTAATCTCCCGGCTTCCTGAGAGAGAAGAGTTTTTTTACTGCATGGAGACAAGCGAAAGCTCGAAAGTGGGTATCTCACCGCCAAAAGTCAGCAGATATACCCTGCGAGCCAGAGCAGCCCATTCCTCTTCTAACATAGACATTACCCAACCTATTTTTCCCTCCCAAGTTCCCCCCCCCCCGTCTTAGGGGTTAGAGTGTCAGCAAAACAGAGTAGGCGGAAAGGGGGGAATACTGAATTCGGAACTGCCATCAAGGGAAAAGAGGTGGGTAGTGGTAGGGGTAGGGGCAAGAAAGCGTTGCCTTTAAATGTGAAAATAACCCCCTCACTAAAAACATACTATAAGGTTATGTCTTCCTCAACTACCCGCGACCCCAAAAAGGATGTTGAACAGGATACTGAACAAGATAGTCCACATAGCTCACATAGCCCTCGTAGGTTGGATTTAGGGGACCCTCTGGATACCCCTATAAGTAATCCCCCTGTTGAGACAATTTCAGTGCCAAGTATTATGCCGGCAACCTTGCAAAGCAATATGAAGGGGTCAAGTCCATCAGATTTCCCGAAGGTTCTAGCCAAGAGCTCTGAGGGTCCACCTCCTTTCATCCACCCGGAAGTTAGTCTTTCAAATAGATTTACTGTTTTGGCCTCTCAAGACAATCAGGAATCTCAGCCGAGTGCTCTCAATGACTGTGCAGCATCAGATCCTATGACTCATTCACTGGCTGATATATTACTGGCTCTTAAAGCCGAGTTGTCAAGTAGGTTCACTGTGTCGGAGATGAACCAGGCTGAGATGACAAGTAGATTCACGGTCTCAGAGGCGAATCAGGCTGCCATTCAAGCATCTTGCGAGGTTTTGGCTCAGAAATTGGAGGAAGTCACATTAAGAACTGACGCAATAGAGATGGAGATCCCTAAAATCAAGGAAGCTATGCATACTACCTCTGTGGATTTGGCAAAGTTAACGGCCCAGAATAGAGAACTAAAAGACGACCTTGAACGGTTGGAAAACCATTCGAGGAAAAATAACCTGAGAATTTTAAACATTCCTGAAGCCCTTGAGGGGACCGATATAAAAGGCTTTGTGATATCTCTGCTACAGGAAACAGTCTTGAAGAACTCGCCTAGTATAGACCTTGTGCACGAGATACAAAGGGTACATCGTGATCCTTTCAAGAGGAACCTAGCTAAACAAAAGCCCAGGAAGATTTTGGTTAACTTTTTGTCATACACTGTTTAGGAACTAATTTTAACCTCAGCTCTTAGGGAAGGCACTATAACATCCACCGGTCTAAATCCCTTCTCTTTCTCCATAAGATCTGATATCTCCCATATTACGGCAACAAAACAGTGGGAGTTGGGGAAGAGGTTAGAGGAGTTAAATGGTCTAGGGGCCAGGGCACAGTTGAGGTTCCCTGCGTCATTACGTGTTATGTGGAATAACCATACGTATCAGCTTCGTACGACTGAGGAGGTGGATGCTTTAATTGTTAAGATCAAATCAGAAATGGAGGGTAGGGAGGGAGGGCATTGAAGTTCTGTGGACCCCAAGCCAGCAAGACCTCAGACTTAAAAGTTAGTAGTTGTTTATTCTATATTGCCCGAGGGAGTGGAGATCGAATAGGCATTGCCTAATGGAAGGGTGGGTTCCCCATGGGGAAGGGGGTCACAGGGTGGGAGAGGGGGGGAGAGGGGTGGGATGCACCGGGTGGGGAGCAGCGGGTAAAAATAAAAAAAAATACCTCATCTCTAATTTAAGAATTGTTCGTCTGATAGGTACTGAGTGTTTACAAGGCGATGGCAGGAACCCCCCTAAGGGATAGTGTGGTAAACTTCATCTCATGGAACGTGAACGGATTGAGATGCCCCCGCAGACAAAGGCTGGTACTGAAATATCTAGAACTTTCCTCGGCCCAAATTTGTCTCATTCAGGAGACGCACCTAAGTTCTGCAGAGTGCCGCATAATATTTTCCAGAATCCCCTGGATAAAATGTTACTGTTCCTCCCAGCAAACAATTAACAGTAGAGGCGTAGCAATTTTGGTTAAGCAGGGGGCCTCTTGCTCTATTAAATCTGTGTTGACCGACCAGACAGGGAGGTGGATAGTGGCACAGTTGGATTTTGGAGGTTTCGAGTTAACATGTGTCTCATTTTATGGTCCTAATGTGGACGACCCGACTTATATATGTAAGCTACAATCTAAATTGACAGTTGCAGCCCCCCCCCTGATTATTGGAGGTGATTTTAATGTCCTCCTTGATCCACTTAAAGACAGGTCAAATCAGAGCCATTACATAGGGGCCCCTCGAGTCCGTCGAGCTATGAAGAATCTGCTGTATGATCTGGACTTGGCGGATGCTTGGAGGGTAAAGAAGGGGGACTCTCAGGGGTTCACGTTTTATAGTAAGAAGCATCGCCACTCATCCAGGATTGACTATATCTTAATTGACAGGTCTAGCCTGGATGGTCTGAAAGCGATTTCGGTATTACCAAGTCATCTTTCTGACCATGCGCCGGTGTTATTCTCCTATTTAAGGAATAGACATATATTACAACCCAGATGGACGCTTAATAGAACTATGTTGTCGGACCCTGATAATATCCAGGCCATTAAATTATCCTCTCTAGACTATTTTTGATTAAATATCGGTTCGACGACCATGGATTTTGTCTGGGACGCCTTTAAGGCCAACCTGAGGGGGAGGCTACATAGTTTAATATGCTCGAAGAACAGGGCCGAGGCCCGGGAGCTACACACCATTGAGGGGAAAATCCTTCAGCTAGAGGCGGAGAGAAATCGACTCAGCCACAGGAGTCTAGGTAGGCTCCCACAAGTACAAGAAGAACTAGAAGGCGCCCGGCAGGAGTACAGGGCTAGATTGGACCAGAAGTGCAAGGCCCAATGGGTCATAAAAAATATGCAAAATTTTGAGTATGGGGAGAAGGCAGGTGCTCTATTGGCATGGAAAGCTAGAGTGGATCGTTCAAAGAATAATATCAATGAATTGATCATTAATAATCACGGAGAAAAGTCAAGTAGTTTGGAGGACATGCAAGCCTGCCTTCTCTCCCTCTTCTCGGAGCTCTATAAACAGGATTTGGTTCCTTCCCCTGAAAGTATACAAAGTTGGCTGAGAGAGAAATCTCTGTCAACCTTAACGGATGACAGTAGAGACAGTCTAGATGCTCCCATCACCCTAGAAGAAATTAAAAATCAAATAAATAAATGTAAAAATAATAAAGCTGCAGGTATGGATGCGCTCCCGAATGAAGTCTATAAACTTTTATCGGACGAATTAGCCCCGGCACTCTGTACCCTGTTTAATTCAGTGTATAGTCCGACGGGTCAGATTCCCAGCTCTTGGAGGGAAGCAACTATTGTATTAATCCTGAAACCAGGGAAGGACCCTCTTAAAGCTGATTCCTATCGACCAATCTCCCTGCTGAATGCCGATTATAAGATCTTTATGAGTATTCTGGCGGGGAGATTGGCCAAACTGGTCCCTAAATTGGTCAATATTGATCAGAAGGGCTTTATACCAGGGAGATATATTCAGGAGCAGACACAACTGTTGATTGGTAACATCGACCTGGCCATAGTAAGATCAGATCCCTTGGCCATAGTGGCCCTGGATGCTGCCAAGGCATTCGACAGAGTCTGTTGGGTGTATCTCTGGGAAGTCCTCGGTGTAATGGGTTTTGGCCCTATTTTTATTCAGACCCTGCAGAAATGCTACCAGGGAGCCTCTGCAAGGATCCTCCTGAATGGCATGTTGACTTCCAGCTTTAATATTCAGAGGGGAACAAGACAGGGTTGTCCTATCTCCCCTTTGTTGTTTAAAATCTATTTAGAGCCACTCGCCCAGGCTATTAGATCGGACGACTTAATTCATCCTTTTAAATCTCAACTCTATCAGTGTAAGTTAGCCCTGTATGCCGACGATTTGCTGTTATACACCAGCAACCCGGGGGCGGTCGAACCACGGGTTGCAGCCCTTCTGGAAGAATTTGGCTCTCTCTCGGGCTATCTAGCCAATACCTCTAAAACAGAGGTTATGTGCTGGAATATAGACCAATGGGAGGGCACTATAAGTAAAGAGCTAAAATATTTGGGCATCCATATTGTTAAAGAGCTGGATAAAATCCCTCAGATTAATCTGAATAAATTATTAAGGAAATAGATTGTCTTTTCGCTAGATGGAGGAACCTCCCCTGACAATCTTTGGGAAAGTTAACTTGGTGAAAATGGTTATCCTCCCCAAGCTGACCTATTTGTTCAATGCAGTCCCCTTGGTTTTTCCCAGCAAAAGTATTTGTAAGATCCAAAGTAAGATTGGGAGCTTTATTTGGGGAGATAAAGGAGCAAGGCTGTCATGGAAGAAGCTGAGGCGTAGGATCATTAAAGGGGGGCTGGCCCTTCCGGATATTGGTTGGTACTCAGTCGCTTTTCAATTTAAAAGCATTTGGATGCTACTTTTAAAACCAGAGGAGACGTCGTGGGGGAGGCTTTTGGGCGAAATGGTTATGATGGAGGGTGGAGGTGGCGAAGAAGGTTATCTGTACAAGTTTGGGGCCCCGAGGTTCTTTAAGCGAGTTCGCCTGAAGGTTCTTAAGGCCGCCTTGGAAACCTGGTACAAAGTAAGATGCAGATGGGGGATTGGGTATTACTCAGATTTTGCACCTATATGGGACTCCCCAGGGACCCCACTTTGCCTTAAAGATAGTTTGGCTGTACCAATTAAAAGAGCAGGTATAACCATCTGGTCAGACTTGTTAGCGGCTGAAGGAATCCACCCTTGGGAGGTATTAAGGGCTAAGATTGGAACTCCCTCCAATCAGTACATCTAAGGAAGAAAGAGATATCTACTTGCTATAGGAGGCTCCTGGATGCTGAAGATATGGAATTTCCCCCTCAAAACACAGTCTGGAACCAATCCCCCTTTGAGTCAAACATTGCAGATCTGTACGAACCCTCTCTGAAGTTACTTTATAAATATGTCAAGCCGGCCAGCTTAAAGAAGAATCATTTTTTTGTCATCAATAGACTTTATTATACACCTGCCAAAATAGCTAAGTTCGCCCCGCTTTCCACTCCAAAATGTCCCAGGTGCAATACTCCCAACGCTAATGATATTCATATTTTCTATGAATGTCCAGAACTCAGAACTTTTTGGAAAGGGGTGGGAGATACTGCTTGTGGCATTTTTAAGGTTAACATCGAGGTTAATGCTTCTCTAGTATTCTTTGGTGAGGATGGATTGTCTAGTTTGAATTTATCGCAGATACATAGAGGGTTGTTGCTATATCTGGTGCTACTCGCCCGGAGAGAGATCTGCATGAAGTGGAAAGATCCACGGCCCCCGAAATATGAGGACTGGCTTAAAGCCACGTTTGCTATGGCTCGCTTAGATCAGAATGGAATCGGGGAAAGTACGATAAACATCTGGCAGCCTCTAATGAGTTGGGGCCGAGACTTGAGATTAATATAGTACTGGTTGGTTTCCTCCAGTCCAATGATTACACCAAGCCTTCATCAAAAGGGGCTAGTCAGGCCGACCTAAGCAAGTGCAGCAAGCCGCAGGGCGCCCAGCTGGTAATGACGGCTTTCGCTAAGATCTGCAGAAGCTTATTGGTGAGATGAGGACAAAAAAAAAGACAGCACAACAAGGGAGTAGCCTCCAAAATCTCACACAAACCAGTATGGCACCCATAGAATATAGATTTTGCTGAACTCATCAGATAAAATTCAAAATAAATCAATGCAGCACATGACACAGAACATATGCTTCTGCTGTGCTACATACATCTTGAAATAAACACATGTGCCATATGTACAAGAAGATGACAGATCCCCTGCTCTCACTTGTGATGGTGCACAATTAGATGACATGCAAAAACATAGTCAGCCATGCACCATGCAGCAGGTGTTCCTGCATCATGGGTTTGCAAGTAGTGCTGCATGAGGGGAGCACCAACTGCACCCAAATATTCACCAAAGTGTATTAAAGATCACTCTGTGTCATTGCAGAACCGAGCATGCATAGGAAGAGCATGCAAACAATCCAAATCACAATATCACTACATGTTGTAAATGCATTTGACTACCCTGGTGTGGTGTAGCAATATGATGCACAACATCTGAAATCACAATGTGTGTCGATTGTGAACTGACACCCACTGAAATATTGATGGGTATTACTCAAACATGCATACATGCAGAGTCTAAGTTAACTCATGCACAAGGACATCAATGCATATGTACGTTGTCATCACATGTCCTAGTAAGTTAATTGCACCAGGTAGCAGTGCCACTGTCACTTAAACACTGACCCACCTTGGGGGCAAGGTGGATGCAATTAGCCCACAATGAGTTCAACGTTTAGCAGACAAGGAATTTAGCACTCAGCTACCCTCAGCACAATCACTAACAATGAGGTATCTAGATGATGTTCCAACATAGTAATCATCAAAAAATTAAGGTGGATGTTTCAGCAGGCACATGTGCCAATAGTGCACCCCACAAAATATGTGCACGGGAGAGGATCAGTTTGTGCAGCGGGCCTGTAAAGAAACTGTAATCTCTTTTCTAGTGAAACATACATCCTGACAGTCACAACATGGAGGTAATGCACAGGATCCAGACAATGCCAACATGGTGATGTGTAGGCTGTCAAGTATAGGCAATTTAATTTCAGTGATACTGATTAACTGTCTGAAGCTCCACATGACAAACCAGAATGGCCAAAGTTGCACAATGCACACACACCAAAATAGACACTCTGCAAACACAGCAGGCACAAATACTAATGGACACATCTCTCCATTATCTGTTTCAGGTGATCAAGGATATGCAATCTCGCCATGGCTGATGACGCCCATCAAAGTGACACACACACAGGCACAGAGAGATTACAACATTGCATTGGGACACACAAGGGCCATTGTTGAACGGACATTTGGAGTCCTCAGATCCAGGTTCCGGTGCCTAGATATATCGGGTGGCAGACTCCTGTACAGTCCTGAACTTGTATGCAAGATCATAATAGCATGTTGCATTCTGCACAATATTTGTGTATGCACAAACACGCCATTGGATGAAGACCAGGAGGAGCAGGACAATCCAGAGGATGGCCAGATTGGAGAGGCAGATGCTAGACACACTACAGCTTCTGCTGCTGGAACAGCAAGGAGGGATCAAATCATCAGAATTTTTTAACATAATCACAATAAACAAAGATGCCATGTTTTCATCTAAAAAAAAGCCACATAATCTTACTTTGTGAAATAAAATATCACTACACAAAATTCTTGTATGCACGGTTAATATCTGCAGAAGTTCATATATCTGTTAAGTGAAAGGTAAACAAAAAACTGATTCACACAGCTCTCACATACAGCAGTGGACATAACATCCATCAAACGAAGATTGGGGATGGAACAACGGATTGGGCCTATGCCCTAAGTAATGTGTATGGTCCCTCAGTGAACAGAGAACAGACATACACATGAGTGAAGTGCTACAGGAAAACCAATGAATACAGCTAAAGTTTCCCAGCAACATACTAACAATTACATCATGAATGGACAATGTTTTGGGTGAGATGGACATGACAACAAATAGTAGCACCATTTCATTGTCAAAAATGTCTGGGGATGGTCAATACACGTTTATGATGCATGATGAGTGTCATTTAGTAATTTATCATAACTACACAAATATACATACACACACCTTCAGTCACAGTTGAACACATAGACAAACATGCAACTCACAAAATGTGGCAATGTCACGTTTTGTTGTGTCACTCCAGGAATGTACAACATAGTCTTTAGAATACAATGTTGGTCAAGATGTCCAGAAAACATATATTGAATGTGTTGCAGCCCTGTGTGGGCAACCTGTACCACAAATCCAGTCATGTGTATGCTACACCAAAACCTATCTCCGGACAGAACCAAGCGAAATCCACCATACAAACAAGAGAATCATAACATGTGAAGATGAAAAAGAGACACACAAGGATGTCTCCTGGATGACAACTTAAGAAAGCAAATTACATGTGAGACATATCCCATGTAAGTCATGGTTGAACAAGCAGTGTGAACATGTTTCTGTTGAACATAACATTGCTGTGCCTCATCTGCTCTATATAAAACCATCTCACAACCCTGGTCAACGACACAATGCCTCTAAACACAACGCACTTTAATAATCAGCGAATAACCAAACTCAATCCTTGGTCAACCAGGAGTACGCAAGCATGGGTACAGCTGGGCACTCTGAGTATGCCGGTGGAAACTACAGGTGCTGGATATGCAAATGTGTCCACTAAATTACACAGTCACAGGTACCCTGGCATGAAACATTTCACAAGGTCAGGTGCCTCACCTTCACCAGCTAATGCTCTGCACAAAAACATCATGCATGATGATGTGAAAAGGGGCAGGACAAAATAGGATGTCTCCACTGTAAACCTATTGTTATGTTGGTGTGTGCCATGCAATACACAGTACCCTTTGTATATGATCATGTGCACCCTGATTGTTCACCCCTGCACGGTGCACCATTCCTGATTTTCCGGTCCACAATGGATCTACATCGGGCATGCCAGAGTTTGCCAACAGCTAAGTGTTGTTGATGCCAGTGCACACATGCCTGTGTAAGACGCAGGCCTAGCCGTCAAAGACAATTTGCATAAACACTGAAGTACCTGTGTCTGACAATATGGGTCAAATACAGGTGATACAGTGTTGAGTCAATTCAATGTGGACTGTATGTGCTTACTGGCATTGACGTCATGCTGTTGTAAGTAGTGCACTATGTAAAGTACTGCTTTGTTGTGGCCATCCAACAATGGCATGTCCACCTTGGACACTGGCTCTACAACATGTTACCAGATGGCTTTGTGTGCTTTGTTGTCCTCTACATAATTTGCACACGGCTGACACATTCTGCATTCTGGTGCATAGATTACTGACAACAACATCAGCGGTGTTACCACAAGCTCATGTTGCCTGCAGGGTCCGAAACATGACGTACTGCAGACACACATAAAATGGTTGGTGTGTCACCTGTCCAGGCATAATATTGTTATCAACTTAGATCCAAGCTGTGTTGCGCTGTCACACAAGACTGATGTGAAATTGTGCCGGACACAAACTGTTCAGTATGAGATGTAAGAATGTATTGCACATATGTAGCAGAAATGAGAAATCAAATGCCAGATATACACAATTTGCTCACATCATCAGATAATGTAAATCCCCATCGTGTCCCACAACCACCTTGATTCATGCACATGACTGACTTTTCAGCTGCGCGTATAAATTGTGCAGATTTGCTAATCTAGGCTGAAGAATACCAAGTAGGAATCTGTGATCAAGCCTTCACATAGTTTGAAGCATCCAAAATATGTTTGACAAGTATTGGATGCCTGATGTTCATTTACATGTGTGTTGCAAGCCTGTCAAACAGTAGCAGACATCATAGGAATGAGTAAATTGACAGTCACTTATGTTGTCACACATACTAACTATGCCAACATAATGACTACCACTGATGCATTCATGTCTAATCACACATGAATCAATGTGGATAGGCTGCATGGGTGATCTAAGGGCATGCAGACAGCTATGTATAACTGTAATCTTGACATTTCTGATTGACTGAAGACACATACACAACACATATCACATCACATAAACAAATGGTGTCAGGAGTCATGCAATTTCATGACATCCTGTACATCTGATGAACAACTTGTACTTTGCGTCCAGACCTTTGCTGCTTAAACGCGAAAGCGATAATTTTTTTCATAACCGCCATAGAAAATAATTGCAAAATACATGTTACAAACCTAAAAATTACAGCAAAACCCAATAGCATGCAAAATATTATCGCATAGTCAAAAAACGGGCCGCAATTAGACGTGGTCCATGCAGGTAACAGTGGTAGGGCGGTGGGGCCGGGTAAGGGGGGATTTCGAGGGGGGATGCAGAGGGAAAATTAATTATTTATTTAATTTTCCCTCTGCATCGTTCCTCGAAATCCCCCCTTACCGCCCTCCGCTGTTACCTGCACAGACCGCAGCTGGCCGCAAACACATAGGAAGTGATGTCAGCATGCATCCTGTGTAATGGAGGAGTACTGTACACTTTCACTTTCTCTTTTGAGCACACTGTTAGTGTCTGTGGAGAGTGTTGGAGGTGGTTTGAGTTGTGTGCTGGTTTGTTTGGAGTAGAGAGTGGTGTTGTGTCCTGAGAACTGTCCCTAGTGTCTCTGTGAAGTCTTGGGTACTTTGTCCTTACGTGTTTTTTGAGTCTTGTACTAAATCTTGTCAGGTGTCTGTCCAAGGGGTACTTTTATAATATTAAAAGTTGCAGGGGGATATTTTTGGGCTTTTCTTTATTCCTAGTGGGTTAAGGGGTGTTTTGGAAGATGTTGGGTGTAGGTAGGGAGGGAAGGATGTCAGAGGGAGCATTGATGGGGCTTCCTCTGGCTTGGGAAATTCTACCTGCCCTTGATGGTTGAGAGTGGAGGAAGGATCCTGCAGAGATATGCCGTACGTGTATGTAAGGTGAGGTGAGAGCATGTCTGCAGTCAAATGCTGAGGATCTTGGGGGTGGACAGGACTGTCCGACAATTGAAGCACCAATGGCAGGATTGCGTGGGCCGTGAGGGTGACATGTTGGATCACCTGGGAGTCATCACTGGCCTTCAAGGTGGTAAGTACAACCCCAAAATGCAACAATCATCTTTTTCTTTCCAAAATCAAAAATGTAGTCAGGAACACAATGTGAGGAACGCTACAGGATGATGTCAGTCAGTTATTTAGAGTAAAGCTGCCAGCTTCTACACAATCACACTTGCACCATTGTGCAAGTGAGACAGTGTTTACTGTGTTTAGTGTATGACCATGTTTAGGAATGTGTACACTCCTGCACACATAAAACAAAGTGCTGTGTCAAGGTTCAAGGTGTGCTGTGCAGTGCATCCTATTAAGATAGTGTATGAGGAGATTTGTGTGTGGACCCTTAATGTGAGTGACATGGCCATGTGAGCTGCACAATGCAGGATACATGACAAAACACACTGCCTCATGTGCAAACATGTCTGGCACCACTGTGCAAGGGTCTAATCACATGTTGACACTTCACAATGTATGTGAAGTACCACATGACTGCAACACTGTCACACAATCACAATTGCTCTATGACATGGCTGATTTTGTGTAAGGTATGATGAGTTTAGAAATTTTGCATTTGAAGAAATATGCCTTCTTTGGAGTGTCAGTCTGCCGCATACACAAGGTGCGATCAGACAACATCAATTGTCTTAACACACCCTTGTTAGATCTGAAGAGATAATATTGTCTACAGACCATGGAGAACATGATGTTGTGGCGAGAAACGTGGCCTTGGGAATGTGTCTCGCAAGTAGTGTGTGCAAAATGAGCAGCAGGATTGTCTTGTGTTGCACAACTCAGCATTGGTCATGTTTTGTGGGTACGACAGGCAAAGCAGATAAAATCATGTATGCAACCTGAACAGAGACAGTACTGTTACAGGGCATTGATTTGGATGTAGATGAACCTAAGGATGAATAGGACACATGTGAGAATTCACGTCTGATACCAACACACGTTACTTTTCATGTCTCACAGTTGACAGACCACTGATTACTCAGGGGGACATCAACGCCTTCAAGGACCCACACGCCACTGGTGAGTTCCTTCATTAAATATTGGCATTGTGAGATGTGAAGAATGTTTGGGTAAAATCCTGTATGTAGTTGTATGCAGTCTGGGTGTGTATCACATATACCTTGCCTCCAGTGTGATGATGGATCATAAAAGTGTGAAGTATGAACAATTTAGTAAGTTGATATTGAGCACTGCATTTGTTTTCCTGATGTAACTTCACACATCCCCAGTCAGTGATACCCAGGCCAGAAATATCAAAGGGTTATGTCACTCCAGCCGATGCATGTGGATTACACAGCATACAAACAGGAGAGGAGACATGTGAGTGATGTTGGTGATGACTATGACCAGACATGGAATCCGTGTACAGAGTTGACTGAGATGACTGTCAATGATGATCAATACTTTGTTGCACCAGGCGTCAGTTACAGGTACCAGTACAAAGAGTCAGTCATATCCACAATATGAAAGCTGGTGTACGTGATTAAATAATTATTGCTGCAGGATCCAGAGTCACACCTCCTTTGTATGTGTCGTCATCACTGTAATGGATAGTTAGGTACCAACCTTGGATTCCTGCCAATAGTCAGTGTCTTTCCTCTGTTGTGTCGTATCTTTGACATGTTGGAGCATATTACAAGCACACCCTTTACTCATCAACGTTACATTGTACAACATTGTGGTAGCAAGATTGCCTTAGCCTGAGTCACAATGCTGCGTTAAGCTGGCTGCCTGAGAATGAAGTCCAATAGTGCTCAATACCACCTTTTCACATCATATCTTGTGTGCTAATGTTGGGAGATGAATACATGCACAAACAACATTTTAGATGTCTGGACCCTCTCTCCAAGCCCACCTTGAATGTGTTTGGGTGCGTAATGTGTGATACCCGTGCCAAATTGTATATGAATATGCACGGTAGTAAGAATGGTTGAATTAGTTCACATCCATGCTGTTCCAATGTGTGCTGCGTTGTGTGGTACACATGGAAATAGTCTGTGATGAAAATTAGGGGCCTGATTCACAGAACTAACTTACGTCAAAAACGTAAACGTAAACGTAAACATAAAAGTAAAGTTAGTACTTTTTAGGTATTCACAGAATACACTTAATCATTTTGGTATTCACAGAATGAACTTACTCATTTTGGTATTCACAGAATAGTACTAACTTTACGTTTACGTTTTTGACGTAAGTTAGTTCTGTGAATCAGGCCCACAATGTTGTCAGTTTGCTGCTCAAATGTGCGCTGCGCAAGGCAGAACACAATTAAACAGCAAATATATGGGGAAATGAAGCACTTCTCCCTGTAGTTCCAGTGTTATACCCGCTTTTCCCAGGTGCCTCCTAGTGATGCCACCCTTGAAATAGTGGTACAGCATCTGAATCTATGATAATTGCAGTGCACTACACTCCGCAAGACACATTGCCCTCCCCTTTCACAGTGAGCACAGCATGAGAGGGTTCCTTATTTACAATGCATTGTTAAGCCACGTTAAGTGGCTGAATGATGCCTTGTACTTCAGGAGAAGGCCCTATTGCCAACACAAAGTCACTGAAAGTCACATTGTGGTTCCAATAGAGGCTTGTAAATATGTGTCATTATGCGTCATCATCTTTGTGAATATGGTGTGTGCTCTATCTTGAAATGTGACATGCCATGACACCCATCACAACAAGCTTTGTCCACACCGTTGAGTATGAGTAGATCTGCCAAGTAAGACTTGTTAGCAATGCTAGTTGAAGTCACTTCTTGTGGTATGACACTGACTTGAACATATTGCAGGAAGTGCCTATCCCCATCATGTACGTAGGGCAATGTTGAATTCTTGCAAGAATGTTGTAAATGAGCTCTGAGGGCATGGCTAGTTCACACATACCCGGTCATCTCACTGCCTATCTGGGACAAAGACTCAACATGGCCATTTATCAAATGTCCCTATGTGTAAGTTTTGATGGATTCACTGATCATACATTTTTAACACATCTATACTGGCCCAGAACTTTGTCAAACAACCCCCATATTGTATAGATGCCCAGTGGAGGGCCAGACAGAGTACTTTGGGGTAACATGTCCAGAGACATGTTGAGGAAGAGGCAGAGTCCAGTCAGCAGGCTAATTGCAGTGCCATTGGGAACAATGACAAAATTGGCAGTCCTTATTGAAGACCAAGGTGAGTGTAGCAGAGTCATTCATAGGACAGTGGAAGCTGGTGTTCCGAGGCATGATGGTAAACACAGATCCAAGCAGAATCTGTCCATTTGGCCCAGATGAATGCTACCGCTGACTTTTTCGCAGGAATGTGGATTCATCCACATCTTCCTCCTCTGATGTGTCATGTGCCTCCCATGTGCGTGATGGTGTATTGGCTGGATCACTGTGAGGCTGTGACACATCAGGGGTTAAGAGGTGGATGTGGAAGTAGCAGCAGCATTCATCTGTACAAAATGACGAGGCATAACTGCAATGATGATAAGTTTCCATGCTTGCAAGACTCCAGCAACTTCTCTGTGGTATGCAGCCATGGCTGCCAACTGTGAGGTCTGCATCCACTCCATGTTCTCCATGATCTTTCTCATTTCATGCAACTCCTTGGTGACATCACTGGTGCCAATTTGAACGGACAGTTGTTCTTGTCTCTGAATCTGTACTCCAGCGATGTCAGCCATGGAATGCTAGAGACACAAATATTACTTTATACTTTACAAAATCCCATTGTGGTCTCCCTTCCTTTGTTCTCCCTTCTTGTGATTTACACTATCATTATAATTGTCGTCACCGAATGACTTCCAGTTGAGACATTGTTGCTTTGTTACAATCTCCACCCAGTCTCACCTGGGTTAACAGGTTTACTCCTGTACTTTGTTTTTATGGAATGCTAGAGAGCATGGAGCGGACTGTGGTTGCCTGTGATGGGCTCTAGGTTGTCCCAAATGGCACTTATACAGCCAAGAACCCCATCTAGTTTGGCCACCATACTGTCAAACTTCACCCGCACCTGACGAACCATCTCCTGATGGACGTCTACCACACTACGTTGAAATGTTAGAAGTGGGTCCTCAAGGTCCTGGGAGACAGCTGTGGTGGTAGGTGCTTGCTGCTGGGTGTTTTGTGCCCCCCAGGGACACATGCACCATTGTGCAGGGGTGCCTGTGTTGTGTGGAAGATTGTGTATGTGCAGTAAGGCCCCCCTTCATGCACATGTACAATCTTCAACTCTACTCAGACACCCCTGCACAATGGTGCATGTGTGCCGGCATCGGTGTTGGCCTGCAAACTTATGTCCCAGAGCTGGGAGGTTCACGGGGCTGCATCATATTGTTGTCAATGAGATGCAGCCCTGTGTTGACAATTTGGCTGAGCGTGGTGTTGAGCCTAGGAGGCCAATGCGACACTCTGCAACCTCTCCAGTCAATAAGCCCCTTTGCTTGTTCATGTTGCCCTTATTTTGTAGACTAAAGTATATTATTTTGGTTCTATCTTAAAATATTTTTTGTGCAGAATTCCAGGTCAGTGATAGCACCATTATGTGTCTTTATATGTATTCAACAACTAAGGTGACATGTGTCTATACCCCCAGGGACCAATGTGTCTGGAAATAGATCTGCAGACAGTGTTGGTGTGCACTGAGGGATATTTAGTTGGACATAAGTAACATTAGGGCCCACCCCCCACTCCACCCAGTCCCTAGTTGTTACTTACCCTGTTGCTGATGTAGCTGGTCATGTTCAGCACTATCCTGTCCCTGGACTCCAACCACCGACTCCTCGCAGATGACCGCGGACACCTGTTCCTCCAAGCGATCCAGCTCCTCCTGTGGCGATGGACTCCCACCTCCGGTCTGCAGTGCTGCCTGGCGATTGTTGGACAGTTTCTGCTTGGTCTTGCGCTTAGCATCATGCCAGCACTTCTTGCAGTTGGTCATTGTCCTCTTGACCTCTGCTACAGCATTCACCATGACAACGATGGACTGGCATATTGCATTTTTGGTTCCCAATGACACCGTGGAGCTGACAAAAAGCTGGTGTTGTTTGTCTGTCACCGCCACAATCAGGATCTCATTTTCCTGCTGGCTGAACCTGGTTTTCCTCTTCCTCTTCCCCTGGGTCTCTGGCTGATCCTCCTGGCTGTTTAAGAGGTTAGGGAGGTTGCTCTCTCCTGCATTACTGGGTCCAGCTTCCTCCATGTTTATTCAGGGCTTTTTTTAATTTTGTGTTTTGGGCACTTCGCGGGCTTTTTGTGGTTTATTTTTCCTGCGAAACGTATAAAAAGTGGCGTCACGCTGATTAGCGTGCATTTTCTGACCGCTGACTGGCCGGGCGTCACTTTTCAGCAAGATTTTTATCGCCATGATGCAGGTCTTAACATGGACAGTTCCCGCCGCGATGAGAAACTATCGCCATGTAGCGACATATTGTAAATACGTCGGTACCATGGCAATAGTTTTAAGCGGTACGCGACGGTAAGAAAATTGCAGCTAACTAATGTTAGCGTCAGTTAGCAGCAATTCTTGTACATATACCCCCCAGTTTCTTTGTGAGTGTGCCTTCCGCTGTTTTCCAGAAAAGTTTTTCTCTCTGGCATTCCCATCAGATATGTGGTGCCCTACCTGCCCTGCTGCATCCTCTCCAACATTTCCCTCTTGTATTCGGTCAGATGCATTTTAATCTCATTGGTTTATAGTACTATCTGTACATTACCTTGTAATGTATTTCTCTGTTTTGGTGCTCAGTAAGCTTTTATGGATATCTTTCCCAAGAGTCTCCCATTGCTTAGACTTTATTTGCATTTGTAGATCTCTCTCTGATCTGCCCATGTGTGCCCACTGAACTTCTCCTTTAGGTGCTGTGATGGCATCACATCATCGGGAATTTTCTCCCTTTCTACCAATGTGCCTTGGGACCTTCTTTTCAAGCTTTGCTTCATCTCTTGTTGCTGCTTATTTATTTACTGGCTACATTACCCAATGTCTAAGTTGTGCATATTTTAACCTTTATCTCGTTTAAACTGTGCTGTGCATTCCAGAAATGATGTAATCCCCCCATTTTTAAACATATCCACAAGCATTCTGCAGCCTCCCTCCCTCCATTTATAGAAATCTCTATTGGATATGGCTGGAGTTAAGGCTGGATTTGGGTGGATCAGAGTGTAGGAAAAGTGGTCGGCTCAAGCTGTTGCTCTTTCTGGTCCCACATGTTTAATGTTGTTGCTACCAGGGTGCTTAGGTAAGAGCTAACTGCTCTTGTCGTGTAGTTTTCACCCTATGATAGGACCTGTGCATTTGTGGACAGCATACCCGTTGGGATGGTGCCAGATGGATTCTATGCACCCCCTCAGGATATGTTGTCCTATAGGCCAGCTAGCCCACAGTGCCGCCATAAGTACCCCTAAACCTAGGCAGGTAGCAAATGATTTTGGCAACCACTGAACATGACAGGCCTGATCCCCCCCAGGAATCGTGGTAACAGATCTAGAACTTTTTTGCTCAGTCACTCGTTCTCTCCTATTCTCAGAGAAAGATACAAGGAATACACAGTGGAACGTTTTCAATATTTTTTGAACCAACGTGATTCTTGTATAGAATATTTGTGCTGCAATGGTCAATAGACAGAAGCACATGAAAGTTGTTAGAAGTACCAAGACAGTGAACAGAATAAAAAGTTCCACCATTGTGCTAATATAATGTATATATACAGGCATATAAAGCAATCTAGAAATCTGGCATACTCCTACTATGTAGTACCTAACCTAAGTGTCTAGGGCATGTGTGTATGTGTTCTGCTAAGAATCCCCGTACTGGATGATCTAACCCCGGTTACCTATAGGGAAAGAATGTAAGTCCCCGTCTTGGTCACGAGTTGGACACCCTTGTGGAGATATCAGCAAGCTGCTGGGCCAAAGCTTCAACGTGTAGAGACCTCCCCAATGTCAGCAAAGAGCTTTTCTGACTGGCCTGGAAATGCTTGTTTATTTATAATGAAAAGCATCACTGTGAGTCCTGTGTAAGCCGGCATTGTTATGGTCTATAGATAGCCATGTCGCTCCATGGATGAAAAATAGAATTACATTTGCACAATGTGTGTCGAGGCCTTGTACATGGTGTTCAAGGAGTCACGATAATATGAAGCGAAGCAGTTTCAAGGAAATGAATCCAACATTGTCATGCACGCAAATGTGTGTAAAAGGTTATTGTGTGAAATGTAAGAAATGTGTTCACAGTAAAAGAAGGCAGCATTTTTACATGGGCCTAACTAAGGCACATAACAGTCTGGCAAGTAGCTAACTAAATTATATCCTATATCGACCAACCCGAAATTGCTTTCTCTGAGCACTCATGGCGTATCTGTTTCATGTTTGAACAATTGCAGTGTAATTCTCAACTAGGCTGTTTCGTAATAGCTCAAAAAATTCAGAAGTGCCATTCCCGCTCTAGATTTAGGTTGTTGCTGCAATTGCAATGCTAGTCACGGCCTTCCCGCTTCCAAATAAAACCAGTCACACGCTTCTGTAGGATCTCAAAGAAGCTGTTGTTTATGGAAATTGGTAGGGATTGAAAAAGAAAGAGGTGACATGGCAAGATACTTATTTTAATTGCATTTATCCTTCCCATCCAGGACAAAAACAGTGCAGGCCACCGCCTAAGGTCATTCATAATTATCTCAAAAAGGCATGTAAAGTTCATTTTAAATAGATCACTAATCTTCGGAGATTCAAGACTTCTGATTTTTCCATGTTTATTCATTAGCAAGTGACCTCCTCAAAACGTTGCAGGTGATAAGTTAATGCTCCGAGGAACTGATCTGGGTTTCCCACTGTAAGGAGAATCTATCAGCATAAAGCATAATTTTATGTTCGCCCGGGCCACATTTTATTTCCTCAATGTTTTCTGATACACTGATCAAATTGGTGAGAGGTTTTATACTGAGGGTGAATACGAGTGGGGATAAAGGATATCCCTGCCATGCACTACAACCCAACTTGATAACCTGCAATAATCTTCCATTTAAAATTATCTTTGCCAGTGGTCTTGTGCAGTTGGCCATAATCATCTTCACATAGTTTGGGTCACTGCATCCGCCTGCAAGGGGATGTGTGGGTGTCCATGGTACCCTCTTTCATCCCTCAAGAGTGCTGCTTCTAGGAGACGCACTGAAAATGTGTCAGCTTTTTGTTGCGCACTTTCAGTACACCTCCTAAAGGCTTGTTTGCCTCTGTGCCCACCCAGATTTATTGACTGGGGGTGATTGTTTTGATTTGTTCTGTATTCTGTCCATCAATTGTGTGTATTTTGCTTTCTCTCCCTAAGTGTGCCGGGTATGCCCAGACGGCTCACTGTACCACTGGATTGAAGCTATCCTGGCTGATGAGGGGTGAAACCCCAAAACCGGTCCTAGAATGACTGTTTCTGGTCCAGGGAGGACCTGGCTTGGCAGTTCGGGCTGGACTGTTCCCATGAGGCAAATGGTCAAGACTGATTTGCATATGGCCAGGTCTAAACTGGGGTGGCATGGTGAGCAACAGAATGATGGATTTAACCCAGATCTCTTGACTGGGGGTGAATTTTTTCATTTGTTCTGCATTCCGTCCATCAATTGTGTGTCTTTTGCTTTCTTGTCGATAATATTGCATGGGCCCAGAGGCAAAGAGATTCCCCCATATGCATGGGGACACACCCCCATGCACATGAGGGAACACCCTCTAATGATAGTGCTGGCACTACATGCACCAGCGCTAATGGTATTATAGAAGGAGACGCACAAGTGTTTGTGGCCGATCTGTAATACCAACGTACCCCGAGGGAGCACAAGCATGCGCAAATGTCCATTGCGCCCCTGGGGCACTTCAGTAATACGGTCCCTGGAGCTCCACACTAATGAGGGAAAAACAGCCATTTTAAAGACTCTAAAAATCAGATAGCTCACGAACAGCAAATAAAATTCAGAGTGGCTACTGGGAAGCCTTGTCTGACTTGGCTGGTGGGATATTTGCTGTATGCCATGGCGAAATTCACAGAATTTCTATAAAGCCCAAGTATGCACACAAACGCATAATTAGGCAAAACTCTGGTATAGCGATTTGCATTATTTTTAGCATGAAATGCATCCGTACATCCATTTTGGAAGCGATGATGCATTTTTGCGGAAAAATTTGTGCAAATTTCTGCATGATACAAACGACAGCCTCTCACGTTCTATTCATTCAAGTGCTTCCGCAATAGGTTATTTACCCAAAACAAATCTTAATTGAACAATGTTTGTATGTATAAATGTATGTTTATATGTATGTATATATGTATATGTATGTTTTTATGTATATATGGATGTATGTATGCATGTTTTTTATGTGTGTATGTATATGATATGTCTATAGTTCATACCAAAGCCAAAAGGCAGCGGAGGGCTGTGCGTGGCCAAAGGCAAGCTTGAAGTTGGTGAGTAATAGCAGAGGAAGCTGAATTGTGGATGGTTAAGGTACTATAAAGTAGTGTTCTGTAAATAGATGAGTGTTCAACTCTTTCCTAAATTGGAGCAGCATTGAGTGGTTCCTGATGAATGCAGGGATATTGTTCCAGATCCGAGGTGCATAGATGGAAAAGGCCTGTTGCCTTGCTATTCTTTTTTATACTTCTTAGTTTGTAGTCTGATGGCTTCCTGGGTACGAGTGTGCCGAGGACCACCAGAGATGGTGAGCTGGTCTGCAGGATAAGGGGCGGAAGCTGGTTTTGATAACTTTGTAAATGGTGAAGCTGGTTTTAAAGATGATGCAGGCTGGTGAGGAGAGCCAATGGAGCTACATCGGGGTGGGGTTGATGTGATCATATTTCTTCAGGCCCTGGATGAGATGTTCTGCAGCATGGAAGGTGCCCTTAATGGGTACCAGTGAGGAATCTGGGAGGCCATGGAGTAGGGCATTACGCCATCCCGATACCAGAATGCAAGGCCTTGAACAGCAGTTTTGAAGTCGCTTTCTGGAAGAAACAGTTTGAGTATCTTTAGAAGAGAGAGTTGGTACCAGGTTCTATTTGTTTTTTTGGCAGTATGTTCCTTGAGGGAGAGGTTGGTGTTCAGGGTGAATCCAAGTGATTTGGCATAAAGTGAAAGTTTGGTTCGAAGAATCAAGATCCATGACAATGAACCAGGTTTGTACTCTATCTTGTAACTAAAAATGCCTGAAATTACACAAGATTATGCTGGCGGAAATGAAACAGGCACTTACCAAAAACAATACAGGCAAACACTGGCAAGTGTCTAATAAAGTTGTACCCCTGTTTAGCCCAGTTTTAACCTTAAATGTCTGCAGTGATGAAGTCTAATGAAGCATTTCAGGACACTGTAGAGTAGGTTTTGTCTGTCTAGGACTTCTAAATGTGAGGCACTGTTAGTTAAGAAAGATGTTTTTGGATGCTAACAAAAGGACAAGTAGAGATTGTGAGAATTTTTTTGTGGTGGGTTGATGTCCATCAGGCCACAATTAATAAAGGCACTATCCTGTTAGGTCCAATTAAAAGTTTCAGTAATTTAAACCTGACCTCAACCCTTGGTTTCTATGGCACAAAACAGACAAGCTTAACTTAGAGAAAATGTGTAAAGCATTTAGAAATACCAAAAAGTTTCAAGTCAAAAACACAACATAATAAAAAATCTAACTTCAATTTATAACAATAGGGAATCATTTAACTAACCAAATGACACCAAAATGACAAAACATCAAACATTCAATTAAGGTGCCTGTAGATATGAACATTTAAATATGTAAGCAAAAATACCACCACAAATCACTAAGCACAAATGTGAGTCAACGTGGTGGCACTAGAACGGGATTAAGGTGCAATTTCAGGCTGACCACAGTGGAATGCAGGTTGGATACATCAACTAGATTCAACCCGACTTAGGGCCAGATGTACTAAACACTGATCAAACAAAATACTGATTACAATTTGCGACCACTATTTTTACGACCATGTACTAACACGTTAGTTCACAAAACACAGAATCATAGGGGGTTGCAATTCTACTCATCTCGTAAATGTAAATGAGGTAGATTGCTGCCATCACAAGGATTGTGGCCTGCTGGTGTCAGCAGGTTTCCATTTGTGATTGCTTTTAAATAAAGCAATAATTTTTTTAATGCAGCCCATTCTCCTTAAAGGAAAACCAGAAGCATTGAGAAAAGAAATAAAAGGTTTCCAAATTTTTAAGACTATGAACCACTACCTACTCATTAGGGACCCCTTCCCATTTGTGAATGGGTTACCACTAATTTTGTGTAGTCGGTAATACATTAATGTTTTGCGATCAGATTTTGGTCACAAAACATTAATGTATAACATTCCAAACTGATATTTGGAAAGGACATCCTAAACACACCCCTTCCAAATACTGATTCGGTATGTAGTCACAAACCTGATAGTTGCCTAAATGCAGTTTGGGTTTGGCACATAACAAAAGGCCATTTCGTGGTTGCAACTAGTCCTATTTTACGAATTAGACCCATGGCAGCTGCAAAAAGCCTAGTACAGCGGGCCCTCAGTCTAAAAAATGGGAGTGAAATTCCTTCAGCGGGCAAAATTCAAACTTCCTGCCACCATGTGTTATCCCACTTATCGCGTTAAAAATGCTGCTCCACTTGTCTGGCTGGGCCTAGTGCCTGCGACAGGAATGGATCAATCTAAAGTCAATGGGAGGCCCCTTGCGAACAAGATTACTGGGATAGAGACAAATTTGTTTAATGTTAAATAGTAATATTTTCTTAGCCAGAAACAGATGTTTGCCATGTGTGGCCAAGATTGTAAACTACAGATTCATGAACGTAGAGGTGCATAGCTTCTAACTGAACGTAGGCTGAAGTGAATGGCTTCTAACATGAGCTAGGGCAGGCAAGAGTCCTTAACAATTATTTTATCAGTGTGACCCGAGGTTTCTCTTGCATAGTATCGGCCTGAGGATGTCATAAGGAAAGGGACAGTGTTCAGTGGTTTAGCTAAGGGGGGTAGGGAGGCGGTTGGCCCCAGGTGGCACTTTCTGGGGGCGGCGGCACTTCATGTGAGGTGAGCAATTTAGGCGAGTGCAAGGTAAGTGGTTTTGTTTTTTTATTTTCTTATTTTATTTTCCCTCATCGTCATCTGTCAACACCCCCTGCCCCCCCCACTCTTACCTGCATCAGCCGTCACTGGGCAGCAAGCTTAAGGACCACCCCGGCAGCAAAAGCTCTCGCTACGCCACTGACAGTGTTTAGTATTCTATAGCAAAACACACCAAATTGAAACTGAACTAGGTTAATACTAACGTCACTACCCCAAAACAACTAACACAATCTTAAGAAGGACGTAATTTAAATAGGATTTTTCCCAGCTCTTGTGGTTATTTCATCATTACATATGTGCTTGCAAAGAATGACCTCCATTTATTCCTTATTCTAGAAATATGTTGGTCAATAATGCATTAGTATGAGGAAGATTCATTCATCCTGTTTGTGATCTGCCCCAAACCTGTTTATCGTGCATAAACAGCTAATTAAAAGACAAAGCAGATGGTGAAATCTTAGCAGTGCGTTCATTAACAACTTGTTCTCCTCATCTTTGATGTTTAATGCATGTGTCTCCAAGTTTAAAGTAACTAAATATTAGTGATTTTTCCATGCATGCCATACTCTGACTCGGTTTTTGAGTAAGTATGAATATTATTGTTGTTGTTATTATTATCATTATTATTGTTAATAAAATTATTATTAATATTATTACTATTATCATCATCACATGGAATACTGAAAAAAGTGCATACATTTGCGTGTATAATTTCCTTACAATAGATAATTGCTAATTTAAGAAGTGCCCTGTAGTAATTGAAATATGTTAGAAGTTGTTTATATCAATGTCTTACACGTGACAGCTGACATCATAGCATGGCAGCAGAACTAACCCTGGGCGTAGTTCGCGAAGTAGCGCTTCGCGAAGCTACGCAAAGTGAAGTTCGCACTACGCGAGCTTCGCGTAGCACTACGCGAACTGCGTAGTGCGTGTTCGCAATGATTACACAGTGCCGGATGCTTGTCCGCACTGTGCAATCATTGAAAGCGGCATCTTGCACAGTGCGAGCTGTCTTTACTGCCGCTCGAGTAGATTTTTACTCGAGCGGCAGCTTTCTCAACGCGGACTGGTAGTTTCTCATCGCGAGCGGTCGCGAGCATACGCGACCACCTCGCAATGAGAAACCTGACCTCCCCGCGTTGAGAATCTCGCCGGGAGGTTTATTTTCCACGCTCGCGATCGGCAACTTGTGTTGCTGATCGCGAAGCGAGAAAAGTCTCGCCAGGATGTCATTTTGCTTGCTCGCGGTCGCCAACTTGACGTTGAGGACCGCGAGCAAGCAAAATGACCGCTGCACTACGCTACGCTACGCGTGTTTGCACTGTGCTACGTGCAATTCGCGTTGTGCGAAGTAGCGCAAACTTCGCAAACTACGCGAGCGTAGCGTAGTTTTCTGCCCAGGCCTAAGCAGAACCCCAATGCAGAGTCAGCATCACTCTTGTCTCACTGATGGATTGTAAGTGATGCTGCTAGGATCACACAGAAGGCCTGGTTCACAAAGTTGTTGCTGTTATTAGACTAAAAATATTTTGTAGTACTTCTGGAATGCAGGAATGGGTAAGGAGTCCTCCAAGAGTAAGTCATGACTGAATCTTTGGGAATTGGGATTCAATGTATTGTGCCTTACATTTACTCTAGAGAATTGTTCACATTGTGAATAATACACAGTAAGTAGGATAGTGGAAATGTTAGTTTCCAAATCTCAAACTTTTCTCCACATGAAAAACATTTTTGGTGCTTGCATTGAGGTAAAACTTCAAATCATTATTCGGTGAATCAGGATTTAAAAGTTTAAACCTCAAATTAATGTTTTTTTAATTATATGTTGCATTTGGACCGCAAAACATTTTCATACAAGAGCCCGACCAAAATCTAATGGATTTTTCTGTTGCTGGAAAAATCGGGGGTTCATGGTTGCATATAATGTGAAAATTCACCATGGGGGAGCAATTGAGATCAGACCAGATGAGATTACAAGAAACGTTCACCACAAACCACATTTGACACCAGCAGATGAGAGATTTATGGTCTAAAGTCAGTGTGATTGCAAGGAGCATGAACAGATCCCTCATTTTGAATGAAAACCGTCTGTGAACTGTCCTATGAGCACTATTCAAGTCATATGATGTCATACAAATCTATATGACACTATTTACAATCCCTTCCTGCCACATGCTGTTGTTGGAAATAACCATCTTGTGTGTGGTATTCCCTGTGGCCTTCTGTTGCTGAACCCATTAGGACTCTGTACATATAGGACTCTGCACACTGTAACTCTTGCTAACCAGGGCTAAAGTGCTTGCGTTCACCCTTTCAAACACTTGTATACACCTAACTGACATATTCAATTTACTTATAAGTCCCTAATATATGGTGCCACCTGTAAACAGGGCCTGTAAATTTAATTCTACTAGTGAGCTGCAGCACTCACTGTGCTACCCACTAAAGTAGCACTGTAAACACATGTCTCCAGGTCTGCCTCTGCAGCCTGGTGTGCAGTTCCAAACTGCCATTTCAACCTCACAAAATAACTCTTTTGCTAGACCTAAAACTTCCTTTTTAATACCTGTGTGTCACCCTAAGGTAGGCCGTAAATGTCCACAGGGCAGGGTACCTGGTATTTAAAAAGTAGGACGTCTTTTTAATGCTTTAATGTGCTCGCAGTTAACAACCTTCAAAGCCATTTTTCACTCTGGCAAGACTGGCACTCCCATAGGAAAACACAGGGTCATATTATAATAACTTATAGTGCTTAGTTTCAGTTTGGGAGCTGCTAGAAAAATGATTCAAGGACTCATTTTAATAGTACGTTTTGTCCAATTTAATGGTCAAGTCAGGTTTTATCTTACTATTTGAGTAATGACATTTTTAAGTCACTATTCTGGAAATGCCACTTTTATAAAGTTGGCATTTTCCTGCCTAAGCCAAAGGGCCTTTCTGCCATTGTCCAATGTCACCTGACTTCTGATGTCTCCCCTGGGGTGAGATGTGGATGGCTCCCAGACAGTGAACAAAGGGCTTGGGTGAGGAGAGGTGTTTTTGTTTTGTTGAGAAGGATGGCCTGGTGGCTGTGCCAACTCCTTTCCTGGGCTTCAAACAATATGTACCCTGTCAATATAGCAGATGTAGTTCTCACCTAGACCTTCCTCCCTTTTTTCTTGCTAGCCAGCCTGGCTTCAAACCCAGTGGGAGTTGCCCCAGAAATCATTTGGAGTGACCAGGGAAAGCTTGCCAATTTCCATAGCAACACCTCAGAGGGAGTTCTGACCAGGGGAAGAAGGGTTTTGCCATGTTGGTTTTAGGAAGAGGGGGATACCGTGGGATAGCATACAGTAAAACACATTGGAAATGCTACTAAAGTGGGTTGGGTAACACCTGGGATCTTTCACCCCATTGGTTAGGGAGTGGATAGGTGTTTCACCCAACTCTATCTGGCACTGGGCATAAATGTTGCACCCCAGTAACCTACTCAGAACACTCCTGGACTTGTGGAAAATCAGAAGAAAGACTGCCCTGCTGTGTGAAGGCCCTGAAGGATCTGAAGACTGAACCTGTTTACCTTGAATCCAGTGACACCAAGGGTCAGTTGGCTGACCTCCTGTTTGAACTACATGGACACAACAAGCTTCTAAAGGCCTCCCGCCCTGCAACTGCTCAGCTGAACAGTTCCAACTGGATCTACTCTGGAGCCTGATGCTGGCTTTCATGAAGTGAGTCGTAACGCCTAAGTGATGCACCTCTTAGACCCTTGGCTGATGTTAGAGTGCACTCCTTCTGTCTAAACTGCAAATGCTGGACTTAGAAACTTTTTGCCAATTTTTCCTCCAAAGAATGAGGGGGACAGTGGAACCATTGTCAAGCCAAAGCCACTGACGTCTGATCTCCCATTGGAGTCAACTTGCTGGTTTGCCCCGCTGAAGGAAATCAGACTTGCAGACAAAGTTTCAAATTCAGTATATAGTGTGCATCGTCGGGACCGACTCTGAGCAGCAACCCACCATCGTCGAGCCCATCAATGACCCCCAATGACCACTTTTGCTCCATAAAACGTTTGTAAGTCTGAGGTAAACATTTCACCTGAACAACTTGGTCCCTGTATCTGACCAGCGCTCCATTGCAGTTGGTCTTAACATTTGATTTTGACCCGGTCTAGCGTGAAAAGATAACCGCGGTTGACGCTTTGTGCTTTTTGGTGCTTTTTAAAAAATTTATATTTAAAAATGAATATATCTTGGTATATGTATTGGAGGTTTGTCATTTTGGTGTCCTTTTATTTATTACAATGTACTCTATGTTTCTAAACCGATTTGGGATTTTTCTTGTGTTGTGTTTTCACTTTAATAATGTTTGTGTACTGCATAAATACTTTACATGTTGTCTCTGCGTTAAGTGCTTTGTGCCAACCTAACAGAGGGTTAAGCACAAGTTTATTTAGTGATTTTTGTGGGTCAACAATTTCTTGCAGCCATAGACCAACAAGTTTGGTATGGTGTGGTTTGAACAGAGACACGTGAAACCACTTGTGGGAGAAGAGACTGAGAAGGAATCTGCATCCACTAGTGGATGCAATAACTGGAAAGAACTCCCTGCTCCTTGGGGTCACTATCTCCACTGCACACAACTTCCAAGAGAACAAAGAGATTGTTGGCCTAAAGTATTATCCCCAACAACAATGTCTTCAGCTACGAACAACAACATATTGGGCACGCTTCTGTTCTCAATTCTTTCTTGTTGGGGAATCTTCTAAAGTACAAGTCCTTAGGTGCATGGACCAAGGATACAGCTACTTGTTCCAGCTATGCAGAACTCCTTTCTCCATCAACCCACTCCATGGACCCCAGAGGAATTTCGTGATCCACCCTCTCACCAAGGTGCAATTCCAGTTTACATTTCGGGATCACAAAGACAAGTCTCCTCAAGTAAGCATTGAGCTTGTCATATTTGCTATTTGCTACATCACCACCATTTGAAATCAGCTTTACACCACTTTTCCAATCATCAGGCAGGTTAAAATGGCTGAAAGGATCACTTTTTGCCTGGCAAGACTGTTCTATGTGGAGTGTCCAACATGGAGGGGTCCATGTCCTCCATCAGCATCCTTCTGGAGACTCTAAACAACCAGCTTCAGGAGTAAAATCGTCACTTTGGAACAGAAGATCTACAAATTGGAGGAGAATAACAGATGGCATAACGCAGTCCTGCAGTTAGTTGAAGCTCTGGTCAATAGGCCGATGTTTACACCTGCAGGTGTATCTGGTGGTAACAACTGCAGGGACCCTCAACATCTCCCACACCTTCCTTCTGTGAAGACATGTATTGCATGATAAGGGCCCCCACGACCCACAAAAATAGACAGGAAACCAACCCACATTACTTTAAGCATATGTCACCAATCACTGGAAATCTCTACCACTACCTTCATGCAAACACGCGCGTGCACGCACACACACACACACACACACACTCTCGCTCACACCTTTCTGGTATGCACAAGTCACTAACATGCATATATGCACATTTACCCACCTCCTCTTTATTTCACTTTTTTTATTGCACATGGTATCAATAATAAATACATAAATACACAAGGAAATTCATCAGTTAAAGACAAAATTATAGTGAGAAATACAGAATCATCCATATAGCATTGTGCATTTTATCATTTTAAACACCCTAATTACCCCTCACCACCCACCCCCCACCCCAGCAGCTGATGAGAGATCCAGATAACAAATATATAATTCATTCTTAAGGCTCTTATAAACATTTCCATAAAAAACCTTTCTCATATGTAAATATAGACATGAAATAGCCAGCAAACATATATATTCCCCCATTAAATCTCCAAATGACTCTAAAGTGCCGTGTGCCATAGCAGCAATCTGTTAATAATACTATCCAGCTCTGCCAGGTTTACGACTCCTCTCAACCCATTCTGTCAGTGGCGCCCAGATTCCCAAGCCTTTCTGTCGAGCAAAAGCCCCCTTTAATGCATAGACAGCTTTCTCCAAATTATAGACTGCTAAGAACCGGGCTAGCCACTGCTGAATTCCCTGAGGATTGGAATCCAACCATGCGGAAGCAATGCACAGCTTCAAAACAGCCATAGCTATAAAGATTATGTCTTGCCCTACAGTATCCACCCCCTCCTCTGCCACTCCTAACAAGATCAGACCGGGAGAAAGGGTACATTCCAACTCTAACACTTCTCTGAAATATTTAGCGATATTTTGTTTCAAATTTGTAAGCATACTACATGAAGCAAAAATATGGACAATGTCTGCCCAAAACAATGCACAGCGAGGACAATATATCCCCTTACCCTTCCCACATTTAGCGATCTTATATGGGATATAATAAAGGGAAAAATAGGTCTTTAATACTGTGCTTGCAATCGAGCGGGTAGTAAAACATTCTGTGCCAGTTTATAAGACTGGTGGAAAAACATATCTGGGATACCAACTCTTTCTTGCCACTTCTGTGACCATTTCTCCAGATCATCTTTCATCATTGAGTTAAGGAGATTATAAATGACCCATATTGACATATCCCTGTTATCTACCAGATTGTCAACTACAGCATTTTTAGAAAATCCAATTGATCCAATCCAATTCAGATAAGAAATCCCTAATTTGCAGGTATTTAAAAAAATCCCTCCAATCCAACCCAAACATGTTCTTGTGGTCATCCAAGGTGGCTATGCCCACTGGAGAAAAGAAGAACTCCAGTCTAGCCAGACCAAGCTCCACCCATTTTTTAATAGGTTGATCCCCAAAAATCTCAGACAGATTTGGATTATTTAACAGAGACGTATAAAAATTAAGCCTGCCAATTCCAAATAACCTCCGAACTGTTCTCCATATTTTAAGTAGCTATCATTTAAATGCCGCCAAAGGCATCCCCATGCATCTTTCCCCATTATGAGTTCATAAGAGGAAGGAACCTCCTCAATACTCTTTTCCACCGGCTGCTCTTGTAACAAAATTAGACTGTGCAATAGGGAGGTGGCCCAGAAATAAAATCTCAAATTGGGCAAAGCCCACCCCCCTCTCTCCCTTGGCAGTGTAAGGAACATTAAATGCTCTTCTTGGTTTAGCGTAGGCCCAAACAAACCTAGAGAACATGTCTTCCATTCTCTTCAGCCAATAGGCTGAAAACTCTAATGGGATTGCCCGAAAAAAATATAAAATCTTGGAGAGAAAAAAGCATTTTAACAATATTACACCTACCAACAATTGATAGATGAAGTTTATTTAGTCTGAACAGATCCTGTTTAGTTTTACTTAAAAGGGGTTCTACATTATGCCTAACTATATTATCTAAGTCTGCGGAGATATTAACTCCCAAATAGGTTGCATTCTTTACCACTCTTTCGTCCTGTATAGTTATATTTCCATTAATCACCACCTGCATTTTGTCGATTGAGAGAATAACCAGAAAGTTTCCCAAACCTTTCCACTTCCTCACTTCCTTGAGAGCATTCAAAGGATCAGTGGTCACAAGAGTGATATCATCGGCATAAGCCAATACCTTTGTTTCCCACCCTTGTGTTTGAATTGGTAAAATAGCTTTGTCTGTTTTTTTCCTGCCTAGGTATAAGAGGATCAATATATATTGCAAACAGCAGTGGGGAACTCAGGCATCCTTGTCGGGTCCCTCGGGTTATTCATAATGGGCCAGACAGTGCCCCAGCTACAAAAACCCTAGCCATTGGTTGGTAATATAGCATTTTGACTTCCTGGAGGAAGCCCTCCTTAACTCCCACCCTCGACAGGGCTACCCATAGAAATTGCCAGGAAACCCTGTTGAAGGCTTTTTCTGCATCAAGCAGAACTAATGCCATTGGATCCCTTGCTATTGTGGTAGGGTCTAAGAGGGATATCACCCTCCTTATGTGATCTATTGTCCCCCTTCCTGGAATAAATCCATGCTGTTGGGTTGATACTACCTTATGAACAATTGGCTCTAGGCGAGAGGCCAAGGTCTTAGAATATATTTTACAATCACTACTTATCAGGGTGATCGGACGATATGAGCTAAGTTCTGCTATTGGTTTATTTTTTTTCAGAAAATAGCACGAGTTTTGCGGAAGACCAGGATCTCGGAGGCCTGCCCCCCCTTAAACACATGGTCGAACAGTTGAGCCATGCACTCCTTAAGTTGTTGAGCAAATGTCCTGTTGAAATCAGCAGGTATACTGTTGATGCCAGTAGCTTTGCCATTTGGGAGACTATTCATGCTTAATAGAATCTCTATCCATTGTGGGGGGGTCTTCTAACTACTGCTGTTCTTCTAAGGAGAACTGTTTACCCGGGGTTGAGTCCAAATATTCATTAATCTCTCTGAGACTCCCCTTTAGATTATCCCGGTAAAGGTTTTGATAGTATTGATGTAATGACTGTCTGATGTTATCTGGATCTGTGGTTAGCCCCGTAATTGGATCCTGAATCTCACAGATTAAATTTTATGTGCTCCTTTCCTAGTTCGCATGGCCAAATGGTGTCCGATCTGCTTACTGCATTCATCCGATTTCCCTTTCCAAACAGTGAGTTTATCAGCAGCCCTTTTAGCAATAATTCCCAAATTGGAAGATTTGGACAGTGCCACCTTTGCTTAGGCTTCCTCCAGATCTCCCCCCTGTTGTAGAACCATAACCGAATCCTCCTCCGCTTGAGCCAACCCAGCTTGCAGATAACATAATAGCTGTCGGCTTTTCCTGTTAAGGTTCACAGAGAATCTAAGGGTTTCCCCGCGTATACCAGCTTTCAGCGTATCCCATACAATATCTATTGCTTCACTCCATAAATTATCTTTTAGAAAAATAGGGATCCGTCTCCGCATGTAGTTACAGTATTCCTCTTTAATTAATAAGGCTCGCTCAAAACTCCAAGATTTTTCCTTAGGCTTAAAACCTTTCCCTCTTAATCGCAACCACTAGAGGATTATGGTCTGAAAGTATATGCAGAGCTTTCTCTATTGAACACTCATGAAGTGTAGAATAGGAAACGAACACGTAATCCAATCAGCCTTGAACATTTTGTGTTATAGAGAAAAAAGTATATCCAGGATCCGATGCCTTTTGCCAATTCCATACCTCACTTAACCCATGGTCCTTACATAAAGTCAGGGCACGAAACACCTTTGGTTTCCTCCTGGTATATATCCAATCTACTTCCAAGTTCGGCGCCCTGTTAGCCGGTATATTAATGTTAAAGTCCCCACAGAGAACAACTGGGAGAGGCCATGCTGAAAGTTCTCTGGTCATTTGCTCAAGTACTCCTGGATCATCCAAAATACTGCAATAGATTGAACATATAGTAAAGGTCTCTCCAGTACATACCAAGCATTCAGCTATAACCCATCGTCCAAGTTTATCGGCTAACATGCAAGTGAATTGTAGATTAGTATTACGTGCCTAGATAGCCTCCCCTCATGTCCGGGTGTTCTGAGTTGTCCCCCCGACCAGCCTACATCCCATTCAATTCAAAAGATATAGTTGGGCACTTTCTATATGAGTCTCCTGGATACATACAATATCAGCATTTAACATTTTTAATCCTACTGCAGTATTCTGCCTTTTCTTTGGGTCATTAAGGCCACTAATATTAATAGTGGCTATACGTATTTTAACAATTCCTTAAAGAAAGAAAAGAACCTAATGTTTCTTGGGCCATATATACTGAGAAAAAAGGGGGAAAGAGAAAAAAGAAAAAGAAAAATTAGTATAATGAACGTCTCCCACCAGCCTGCAACACTACCCACCCATCCACCCCCGCCCCCCACCCACCACCAATAACCAAAGCAGCCGAGCTCAGCCAGAGCCAAGATGATGTCATCTGAAGCAATCCTATCCCCACAGCTCCCTCAACACTTCCCTCTATCCACCCCAAGAATAAAACAAATCAATTGCTAAGTTGCCACCCAACAAAGTGAACACAAAAATGTAGTAACACCATAGTCTTATAACATACTATGCAAACACTGGGGGCCTGATTCACAGAACTAACTTACGTCAAAAACGTAAACGTAAACGTAAAGTTAGTACTTTTCAGGTATTCACAGAAATTAGTAGTCCTAACTTTAGGATTCCTAAATGCCTTCTGTGAATACCGAAAGTCTGAAAGTTAGGATTTTTCTCAGTTTAGGAGTAGTAAAGTTAAGTAAAATCCTAACTTTAAGACTTTTGGTATTCACAGAAGGCATTTAGGAGTCCTAAAGTTAGGACTACTAACTTCTGTGAATACCTAAAAAGTACTAACTTTACGTTTACGTTTTTGACGTAAGTTAGTTCTGTGAATCAGGCCCCACAGAGATGATGGACGGAGCGCTGAAACTTTTCAGACACTCACCCCCAGTCACAGATCTGGGTTGAATCCATCATCGTTCTTATGCTCACTTCACCACCTCAGTTCAGACCCAGTTATATGCATATCAGTCTTGACCCTGTGCATCATGGGAACAGTCCAGTGAGAACTCCCAAGCCAGGTCTTCCCAGAACCTGATACAGGCATCCTGGGACCGGTTTTGGGGTAACACCTCTCAGCAGCCAGGCTAGCTTGAAGTCAGTGGCAAAGTGAGCAAGGGACCCACGTCTGGGCATACCCTGCCAACTTAGGGCAAACAAAGCAAACACAAGGAGATGATGGATGAGTGCTGAAACTTTTCAGACACTCACCCCCAGTAACAGATCCGGGTTGAATCCATCATCATTCTTTAGCTCATGTTGCCATCTCAGTTCAGACCCAGCTATATGCAAATCAGTCTTGACCCTGTGCCTCATGGGAACAATCCAGCCCGAACTGCCAAGCCAGGTCTTCCCTGAACCGGACACAAGCATCCTGGGACCGGTTTCGGGGTGACACCCCTCATACGCCAGGCTAGCTTGAATCCAGTGGCAAAGTGAGCAAGGGACCCACGTCTGGGCATACCCTGACAACTTAGCGCAAACAAAGCAAAAATCAAGGAGATGATGGACGGAGCGCTGAAACCTTTCAGACACTCACCCCCAGTCACAGATCTGGGTTGAATCCATCATCGTTCTTTAGCTCACTTCGTCACCTCAGTTCAGACCCAGCTATATGCAAATCAGTCTTGACCCTGTGCCTCATGGGAACAGTCCAGCCCGAACTGCCAAGCCAGGTCTTACCTGAACCGGAAACAAGCATCCTGGGACCGGTTTCGGGGTGACACCCCTCATACGCCAGGCTAGCTTGAATCCAGAGGCAAAGTGAGCAAGGGACCCACGTCTTGGCATATCCTGCCAACTTAGGGCAAACAAACCAAACACAAGGAGATCATGGACAGAGCGCTGAAACTTTTCAGATACTCACCTCCAGTCACAGATCTGGGTTGAATCCATCATTTATTTGTGTTTTTAAATTTTTTGTTGTTGTTGTTAATATTTTGTTTATTTTTAATTTTGAACTGACTGGAGTGGGAATAGTAGATTTTACCCTCTGCTATTTAACACTTTCACCACTGTTGCACTCACTGGAGTGGGAATGGTCATTTTTACACCTCCGCTAGCCAACACTTTCCCTACTGTTGCACTGACTGGAGTGGGAACAGTAAATTTTAACACTCCGCTATCCAACACTTTCCCTTTTGTTGCACTCACTGGAGTGGGAATAGTAATTTTTACTCCTCCGCTATCCAGTACTTTCCCTACTGTTGCACTCATTGGAGTGAGAATAGTAATTTTTAGCCCTCCGCTATCCAAGACTTTCCCTACTGCTGCACTCATTGGAGTGGGAATTGTAATTTTTACCCCTCCTCTATCCAACACTTTCCCTACTGTAGCACTGACTGGAGTGGGAATAGTAAATTTTAACTGTCCGCTATCCAACACTTTCCCTTCTGTTGCACTCACTGGAGTGGGAATAGTAATTTTTACTCCTACGCTATCCAACACTTTCCCTACTGTTGCACTCATTGGAGTGGGAATAGTAATTTTTACCCCTCCGCTATCCAACACTTTCCCACTGTTGCACTGACTGTAGTGGGAAATTTAACTTTGAAGATTTTTAATAGTTTGATGTTTTAATTTATAATAGAATGTTTTTGTATTAGATTTTATGTTATTGATATATATATATTTTATTTATTTGTAAATTTTATATAATTTTAAAATTATAAAATAAATTAATAGTTTAATTGTTTTAAAGTAAATATATATATATATTAATTATTAAGTATGTGTGTTTAATTTTTTTAATTAAGTTTATTTGTTATATTTGTTAAAAAGTATATTAAATCTAATTTATTTATTTATTTATTTTTTGTTTAAGAATTTTATTGAGTTTTAAGGATAACAAAAACAAGAAAAAGAAAAGGTAACAACATTATCAGAGCTATAAACATATTACAAAGAAAGAAAAATAAAAAAATAAGAATTATATATATATATATATATAAGCATTTAATTCATAAATGTAAAATGAGAAAGCGCTTAACAGAAAAAGAGAGAAAAAGTAAAAGAAATGGAGAATAAGTAAACAGATAGAAAAGTAAAAGGAATATATGAATACATAGAGTGAACTATAAAAACAAGAAGAGGAAGTATGTTAAGATACAGGTGCATGTGAGGCAAGATAAGATGTAAAAGGTAACCAGAGAAGATCTGATTTAATTTTCTGAGATAAAATAGAAGAGGAGACAGTAGCAATTCTATGTTCATCACATATGAAATTCCACCAGATCAATGAGGACAACTTGGAATTATCCTTCCAACATGACAAAATAACTTTAAAAGCTAATGCAATAAATAGGTCGAACAATAAAGATATAGGAGTACAATCATCTAAGTCAGGTGAAGATGAACCTAGAAAAACATTTTGCAATGATAACGTAATATCACATTTAAAGATTTTCATGCATGTAGACCAAATAGAACGCCAAAAGGTCAAAACATTAGCACATTCATAAATTTGATGTGTTAAAGTACCGGTAAATTCAGAACAAGACCAGCACAAAGGAGATGAGGAAGGGGAAAACTTGGATATACAAACAGGAGTAATAACTGCTCTATTGTAAATAAAATAGAGAGATTGAGTTATACGAGCAGCAGCAGAAATTTTGAATAACTTAGACCATAATTTATCCCAAACAGAGACAGATAATAAAAGGGATAATTCAGTTTCCCAGGCTAATTCCGTAAGGGATTTAGGTCTTTCAGTAACATGTATTAACAATAACTTATAAATATGAGCGGCTTTAGGTTTATGTTCTTGAGAAATATTATAAAGCGGTGTAGGAGGGACAAGTGAGGTGGATACATTAGAGAGGTCAAAAGTAGATAAATAGGACTGCAAAGCTGTTGAAATTAAAATGTATTCATGAAGGAATGTGTCGGGTAAAAGATATCGCAATTGTAATTCGGGGAAGGGAATAATAGAATTTTGGTGAAAAAATTGATGGACAAACATAATCCCCTTCTCCTTCCAATGTTTGTAGTAGAACGATTTACTTTTGTATTTGATGTATTTATTATACCAGATAGTAGAGGATAAAAAACATTGAAATGGGTCTAGACCGTCAACAAATATGTTATATATTAGGTTTTGGGAGTATTTTAAAATAGGATTATTGGATATAAAAGTACAATTAGACATGTAAATTACATTACGAAAGGAAAAATCTTTCAATAGGGAGCGTTCAAACATAATCCATCTGGGTATAGGGATATCAGCAAATTCATAGGATAGGGTAAAAAATTGTCTAATCAAAAATGCCGAATGATAGGCTTTAAAATCAGGAAAACGTACACCTCCTTCAGATTTGGGGCGTTTAAGTCTTGTAAGTGAAATGCGTGGTTGTTTTTTGTTCCATAAAAACTTTGTACAAATAGAATTAATTTGTGAAAAATATGAGACAGGGATTCGAAAAGGCAGCATAGATAATGTATAGAGTATATGGGGAACAATCATCATTTTGATGGTGTCTAACCTACCCCACCAGGACAAATGGAGAGGAGACCACGAAAGTAGGAGAGATTGAATTTTGGCAAATAAAGCATTAAACGTGTGTCTGATTGTGATAGGTAGAGTGGCAGAAAACCAGATACCAAGGTATCTTATTTTCGTAGGGCACCAAGTAAAATTAGTATCATTAAACATATATTGATAACACAGGGAATTCAGCGGCAGCACCTCTGTTTTTGAGAAGTTCAACTTATATCCAGAAATACTGGAATATAATTGTACCTCATCCAAAAATGGAGGAAGGGAAGTGTGGGGATTAGACATATATATTAATATATCATCAGCATATGCTGACATTTTGGTTTCTAGAGAGTTATATGTGAAGCCAGAAATATGTGTGTTAACACGGATACGTTCAAGGAAGGGTTCAAGGCATAAAACAAATAACAAGGGAGAGAGAGGACAACCCTGGCGTGTACCTCTAGATAAAGAAAAAAATTGAAAAACGGTTATTTACAAAGATACTGGCGCGGGGGTAAGAGTATAACAATTTAATATAGGAAATAAAAGTTGGACCGAATCCAAACCATTGAAGTGTTTTGAACATGAATTGCCAATTAATTCGATCAAAAGCCTTTTCAGCATCTAAGGACAACGCTGCAAGTGGGGATTTGAATTTTTACCAAAGGAAATAACATTGGCAAACATGCGAGCATTGTCCGCAGCCAATCTGCCCTTAACAAAACCAGCTTGATCAGTTTTAACCAATAATGGGATAATAGTTTCAAGACGAGTTGCAAGAATTTTAGCGAATATCTTACAATCGTAATTAATTAATGATATGGGACGATAATTTTTACAAAGGGAATGATCCTTGTCGGGCTTAGGGATAAGAACAATCAATGCTTCCATAAAGGAACCAGAGGCTTTGGATTCAGCAATGAAGGAGTTAAAGAGAGCCAAGAGTTTGGGAGTGAAAATAGAGGAAAAAGCGGAATAAAATTCAACAGAAAGGCCATCCGGCCCTGGTGCCTTTGATTTTTTTAAAGATTTAATAGCATCAGTTATCTCTTGGAGAGTGACATCCCTCTCCAATAAATCAAATTCATCAGGTAAGGAAGGAGGAGTGGGGAGGCCAGAAAAGAAGGTATTTAAATTTTGAGTAGAAGGATTCGTATCATCGGAATAAAGTGATTGGTAATATTCATGAAAGACATTAGCAATATCCTCGTCCGATGATGCAAGGCTATTAGTAGATTCATTTAAAATGGGTCCAATATTTTTGCGCTCAGATTTAATTTTTAAGTAATTGGCCAGCATTTTACCAGCTTTATTTTGTCCCCCATGATATTTAGATTTAATTTTAAGAAGGACATTACAAGCCTCAATTGTAGCCAATTTATTAAGTTCAGATTTGGCCTTAATCAATTCATGAAGAGCAGAAGGAGATTTAGAAGTAAAATAAGTAGGTTCCAATAATTTGAGTTGTTGGAGTAACACTGTATATTTATTTCGAGTAAGTTTCTTTTTCTTCGCAACGTATGAAATGGTGAAGGCTCGAAAAGAAGGCTTAAAGGCATCCCAATTATTAGAAGTAGAGGTATCAGAGGGGTTATTAAGTGTAACAAATTCATTAATAAAAGCAGTGGCTTCAGTGATGAAGGAGGTATCTGATAATAGAAAATTATTTAACTTCCAGCGGCTAAATTTTGGGGAGCTTAAAGAGAAATCCAGAACAGAAAGGACAGGTGCATGATCAAAAATAAAAATAGATCCAATCTCCGAGGACTGAATAGATGGGAGAAGGGATTTACCAACTAAAATATAATCAATTCTAGAACGAGTTTGATGAACATTTGAGAAAAAGGTCAATTCAAGGGAGTCAGGGTTACAAGTCTTCCAAACATCATATAGTGAACGAGAGGCAATGGCAGATTGAAAGGCTTTATGGGATTTATCAGGATTAAATTTACACTTAGATTGTCTGTCAGAAAAAGGGTCTATCCATTGATTAAAGTCACCAGCAACTACAATGTTCGGAGAATCAATGGAAGAAAGTAAAATCTTAATAGAATTCCAAAATTCTGGATCAGGTCTAACTGGGCCATAAATGTTCAAAAGAACTAGCTCTTTATTTTGTATGACAACCTTGGCCATTACCCATCGTCCACCATCATCATTTTGTGTAGATAAAATTTGTACATGTAATGACTTATGAAACAATATCGCAACACCCCCTTTATTACTAGCTGAAGGAGAAAACACAACTTGACCCACCCATTGCCGCTTTAATTTAAGCGATTCTGTTTCATTACAATGCGTTTCTTGAATAAAGGAGACCTGAGCATTTAATTTTGATAAGTGAGAGAGTATCTTTTGTCTTTTGACGGGGTGTCCGAGACCACGAACATTCCACGAGACAAAATTACACATAATGGAGGGGTGGAAGGGTAGTACATGAAAGGAGATGATACACTTCGGGGAAACATCTGGAAGGAGAGAGACACCATATATGAGATGAAAATAAAAAATGTGTTATATAGCAATAAACAGCACTAATGGACACATGCAACAAATGGAACAATGTCAAACAAGAAAAGCAAACAAAAAGAGAACGATAAAGAAAAATAAAAGGAAAAAAGAATAGAAAAAAAAGAAGATAGATCAAGGAAAAGGATCCAGATCTAAGAGAAAACAGCAAAGACTGAGGCATGAGGCGCGACAGCACCGACAAAAGATGAAACGACAGTGAAGGAGATAAAAAGAATAGAGTTCTGAACAGCCATAGTAGAAAAAGAAGTGAACAGATACAAGAAGCTTAGAGATGGTGAGAAGAGCCAGTAGCAGATTGCGGAGACAGATTATGTAGAAAAGACTTCAATTTAATAGGATCATCAAAGGAATGCGTGGAGCCCTCATGAGTAATTTTACAAAGGCAAGGATGAAGAATACCATAACGAATGTTTAACTGTCTCATCTGTGGACCAAGAGCCAAAAACTCCTTTCTCCTTGCATTAGTAGCGTTAGACAGATCCTGTGACAGATAGATGGTATGACCAGACCATATGAGACGGTGTTTTGCTTTAGCTACTGAGAGGACACGCATGAGATCCGTAAATTCCAAAAATAACATAATGATTCCTCTAGGTCTGGAAGCATTAGGTTGAAGACGTCCAAGCCGGTGAGCACGTTGAATATTTAATGAAGGTTCTGAAGGAAGCTCTAAAAGTTCTGACAGGAACTTCTTTAGGAAAAGAAGCATATCCGGTCCTTCAAGATTTTCTGGTAAGCCATAAAGACGTAGATTATTGCGTCTATTGCGGTTTTCAAGGTCCTCAGTATGAAGTTTGAGACGATGGATTTCCTGTTCCAAGACTGGAATCTTAGTAGATACATCATGTAAGTCACTAATGCGTTGCTCCATATCAAGAACCTTAGCCTCCATATTAATCCATCTATCCTCTATTTGCTGAAGTTTCTCATTTGTCGTGGACATAAAGGATTTTAACCCCCTCACCTCATCCAAAATGATATCAAGGACAGGGTTTTGAGATGATAAGATGGGAGAAGGAGGGTCATTCTTAGCTCTCTTGGGCTTAGTACCAGAAGACGAGGCTCTAACCGAAAGCGGAGATTCATTAGCCGTCTTGGAATGTCGTGAAGAGTGAGACTGAATTTTTAGTGAAGGTTTCAGTCTGCCCATAAGCTCAACAAAAACACAGCTCAAGCAGTGAAGGTCATTTGTGCGAAGAAGAGGTCAACAAGTCAAACAAGAGGTTGGTAGCAACATCATGAAAGAGCTCCATTTGAGTAATGCAGAAACTGGTACTTTTGCTCAGAAAATACAGTAAAACGCAGTAAATGGAGCGTCTGCATATGGGATGCAATATGTTGAGGAGAGCCTACATATTGATAGTTGAAAGATGATTATATTCTTGTAGTGAGAGTCATATTGCATAAGAGCAAGCAGCAAGAATTGATGTGAGAAAAAAATAAATAAATAACGTTGCCGCGCGTTTAAATATCCCAAAAAACGCCGGTTTACCTGAAGAGATTTGAGCGAGCGACGGCCGATATAAAATGGCGGCCGCTCACGTTAGAACTGAGGAGAAATTGCCTCTACCGCCGCTGGCCCGTTCAAAGTTCAAAATGCGGTCAAAACGGCTCCATATGCCGCTCCGACCCTTCACGCAACAGGTTCCTGCATCCGTCTGCAGCAAGGACCTGAAATACGGCTGAAATCTGTTTAAGAGCTCCGCGTCCGAGCGGAGCTCAAGTCGGAGCCGCCATCTTGTCGCGGCGCGAGACCACGCCCCCAACCTAATTTATTTATTTTTTATTATTTTTTTTATTCAATATATTTAATATTTATTATTTTATTTTATATATATAAAAATCGATATTTTGTACAACTATATTTTTGACATCATTATTTTTTTCCCGATATTTTTGTACTTACCTGTTAAGTATAGGGAGTCGATATTTTGGCATTCTATATTTTTACTTCAATAGTTTTTTCATCTATATTTTTGTAGTCGATATTTTATCAGTGAACCCATTGATTGGAGTGACATACTGATAAAACTGTATTACTACACCAAGGGGGCATTTTTAACAACCATAGACTAACGAATGATTGAGGGAAAAAAAACAATAAGGTTCTAAACCTAAGCCTTTCAATTTGGATGCCGCACTAACTCATAGCTCAATGTGTTGTATATGAGGGATTCTGACTTTTGAATTCCAAGTAACAAGCGGATCATTGTGACAAAAGCAATACCCCCTGGGCCATCTACATAGATTGCTAATCTGTGATCTGCATGTCACGCTTTGTTCTTTTCAGCAGGAATATTAACCCTCAATGTAACATCCCAGATCTCTCCCACAAGTGCATCAACCACCAGAGGTATCATGCTGTTGTAATTACTCTGCACACACAATCATCTGTGCAAGCTGTTCTTAACTCAGTTCAACCAATCATGAAGGGGGCGCCACTTTGACCTTGGTACCCAGTGCAACAGACCTGGTTGTACCGTCCTAAAGCTGGCACTGATGTTTCTGATGTGTCATGGACAGAAGCCTTCTGCATTGCTTCTACTGTTCCCAGGTTACATGAAGGCAAACCTTGCCTCTGTTAATCACCTTTGTTTCACATTGTTGGTATCGGGACATCTTATTAGAACTCTTGACGCTTCCAAACAGCCCTTTTGTGTTACATATAATCAATTGGTGTGCTGAGGATTCACGTTACTATGCCTTTTTTGAGGACCTCATGACCTACTCAGGACCAAATATTGATTTTGGTGAGTCACTATTCACACGATAGGCACTAGATCCCACCAAAATCATCAAACTTGCATCAACCATCATTGTCTTTGCATTCCCAGGAAAAATATGCATTGCATGGCTGCCTTCAACAGAGAAATAATTTATGGTTATCAACCCACAGAAAGAAATTTAAAAGAACATTTGGGCAAATGGGTTGTGAGAATGAGTTACCTAAAGTGCCACTTCTAAACACCTGTAATGTGCAACAGCTAACTTTACATACACACATATAACTGCCCGTTCTTTAATGTAACACCAGTGCCTCACATTACAACATCAGGCAACCATCTCTACATTTAGCAGTGGGCCCATTGCCGAAAGAGTGTTGAAAGTACCCATCATAGACTTTGTGTCCTTTTTTTTTTTGTATGCACGCATACACCTTTTAAAAATTCCCCCTACTCAACTTTGGATATTCCATGACCGGTGATAAAGCAGTAACAGTAAGCATATATGAGTCCTGTGACATATCATTGGCATCTGTGAAATTGCCACTAACTGTACTTTAGTGTACATTACATGATTGTGCTGATTTAACGTGAATTGTGGTCAAATATGTTTCTCAAGCAACAATTATATCCTGATATAGCATGAACCAGTGTCATAATTGTTGGTCTTGGTGCTTGCTGAACCTGTAGAAAGGATATGGGGGAACCATTAGGTTTTAGCAACTGCACAGATACTCCCAGGTTGTGCATCTGCTGTTTTCTGCCCCATGTGTCATTTGTCTATGTAGCCCTGCTATACTGGCATACTAGTACAGGACAGGCTACTGCATCATTGGAATTAGACTGCACAATTTGTTAAGCAGCCATTTCTATACAGCTGTGTGTGTTCTTATTTGCCTATAATGTTTCTTTTTTTTTTTGTAATTTCCTTCTGTTTTATTCACATATGTGGTTTTAAATTTGTCATGATATTAATTAATCTGCAAAAAAATAAATTACTTACTTACTTACAGCTGTGTAGAGTACTAAGACCCAGGATTGACAGGGCGGGTGTGACACCAAAGCATGTTTTTTATTATGATACTGAGCGCTATATCAGACCTTGAGTGGGTAAGGTCCACCAATTCCAATGATTATTCTTTGCTAAGTGTCTGTGGCTTACTTACTGAACATGCCTTTTTGTGCACACCTGTATTACATGTTGATGAACTCAAATAACAGGTATGCTAGATTGTGTTCTAAAGTAACAAATCCATCTATAAACCACAAGTAATATTGTGATGGTCTTGAAGGTTAAGGACAATTGAGCCTTTTCTGGGGGAAGTATCACACCTGAAAGCAAACATAAAGAAACTTATTGAGGAAATACAGGTTCTGTTCTGAAATGTGGATAGTGTTTAAGGTCTTTCAAATGGCAACAGCATACATTTAATCAGAGACCCTTCACAAACAAAGGAAGTGTAGATCTGTTCATTGAGCATCAGTTGACTGAAGTGCTGCAGTGTAAGGGCCTCTGTTTTTTTATATGCCGAGAGGATGGCCAGAGCTCCCAACCCACCTCCTTCCAAGGACCCTCCAGCTATCAATTGAAGGTTCCCAGATGCAGGGATACTGGCTCAATTTTGCAGAAGGCCAGGATGGGATGCCCAGCTCTTTACCAAAATACTAAAGTGCTGCTCTTCCACGACTTCACCAAGGAAGTAGCATTGACAGCTAAAAAGAATCCTAGGGAAATATATGTAAAATGCATCATGCTGTTCTTGGAACAGATCCAGGTTATCATAGAGAGAAAATACTGGCACTTCTGAACTTCAGATAAGGTATTGGCCTAGGTGGATGGTTGTAAGATGAAGGTATCAAACAGAAGATTAGATGGGCAATGGGCCCCTCAACAGGAGTTGAGTGCAAGACTACAGATTGGGCTGGTCCTGGGAAAGCAAGCATACCCCCTTGATGATGAGGAAAAGGACAGGCATCTGACATTCACACCTTCATATTAGAATTGTGAACTGCACTCCCCCACTAGGTCAATGAATTAAGCAACCTGATACATTTTCAGATGATAATGATGTGACTCCCCAACCATGTTAACACTTGCTCACTGGTTATGAGATGCATTAAGAGTTTTGACACTAAACTAATATGTATTGTTTGCAGTGTGAGCAGTGCCATCCCTCTCTGGCCTATTATACATTGGCTGATGTACTCTGGGATTATGGTCCCTCTTGCAGCCCTTGTGCTAGACATGGAGTTGGACACTGGCAGGAACATGGACTGGGACAACAAGCTTTTGTTTGTTTATATATAGTGATCACTGAGTCTAGGTGGTTGCTTGCCCAACCTATTAGTGTGCGAAAGTAGAGCGGAGGGCAAGGGAATATTTGTGTTCTTCCTGATTGTTGCACTTATTCTTCACAAGATGTAGACCTTTTCTTAGTTTCTGGGTAAGAGGAACTTCATACTCTAGAATACCAAGATGTTGTAGGCTCACTGAATGAACATGTCAGTGGTGGGACATGTTGGGAGTTTGTTCTTTGTTTTTTCTCTTTTGTTTGTCAACGTCTATGATGACTTTTAAGTGGCTGGAAAAGCTCCTAGTAGGATGAAGTACTTGTAACTCAAACAGGGGTAGGAAGTTGACAGTGAGAATAGAACAGGTGGCTGTGAAAACTCCAGACATGGAATGTTAAAGGCCTGAGTGACAAGATTAAAGGAAACAGGTTTTCTAGTATCTACAGAGGCACAAGTTGGAAATGGTCCCTCTACAGGAAATACATCTGTTGGGCAATGAGTGTCTATTCTTGGGTAGAAGTTGTTACAAACTGTTGGCTCGCAATTTTTTTATGTACAGTGTATGGAGTGGTATTCCTTATCAAGAAAAAGTTACCTATTGCTGTGGGTTAAACATGGGAGAACCCACAGGGATGTTATGTTGCCATTAGCTACTCCAGGGTAAACCTTGGGCTATTGCGGTTAGTGTGTTTGCCCATGCCATATAGTGGGAGATGTTCTTAGACCACCTAGGGCCTTTGTTATGTAACACCTCAGATTTTCAGGTTAGTGACTTTCAAGTAGGAGTGTGGGAAATTTGTTTAATTTGCTTTCGAATAGTTATGCAAAAATACGGCAAAATTACTTGACACATTATTGAGCAAAATGCAAATCCAACATTTCATGCTATAGTTTAGTGTGAAATGCATCACTGCATCAATTTTTGGTGTGAGGACGCATTTAGACAAAAGCAGCATGAACAACAGCCACTTGCATTATGTTGTACCTTTTCCTTGGATCGTGTGATTCTGGTAAACCATGAATGGCGCGTAACTATGCGAAGTGGTGTAATGGCATACATTTGGGAATTTCGTGTGCCTAGAGTAACACAAAATTCCAGAAATTACACAAATTAGCCCGGTGTAATTACAATTTCCCCCATGCCTATTCTATAGCAATCATGGAGATGAACAATATTATCAGGAGGGGAGCGGATAGCCTGCACCTTACAGTACTGAAACAAACTGCTAAGGCATAGGGGGGCAGATTAGCAAGACCCACGTTAAAATTATCGCCGTTTTAGCGGCAGGAAACTGCCGCTAGAATGGCGATAATGGGCTTGCTAATATGCGTTATAGAATTCAATAGAGCCCAGGTTAGATGTGCAGGACATCTAACCTGGGCTTCTATTGAATTCCATAACGCATATTAGCAAGCCCATTATCGCCGTTTTAGCGGCAGTTTCCTGCCGCTAAAACTGCGATAGTTTTAACGTGGGTCTTGCTAATATGCCCCATGGTTTTAACAACATCTGGAGAAAAAGCATAGCTGAGGGAGGCACGTTTGGTAAGACTGGTAGGAAAATGAACACATTCCTTGACTAATCTTTCTGAGCATAAGGAGTGTTACACTGAAAATCCTAGCAGAATAAACAAAGTGTGATGGACAATTGAACTAAAAAAGATCTGTTAAAAATTCCAGACCAGAATTATCTAAGTTTTATGACAAAGACAGAGACATTTGAAATGGCTCTTTTCTCAATAATCAACCAATGAAGGGTTTTTGAATAAGAAAATACACATGATTGATAAGGCAGGTTAAGCAACAGCCTGACTGCATAATTTTGAACAAGTTGTAAATAGGCGATGAGATATTTTCGGAGCCCAGTATAAAGACAGATTAAGTCAGCAAGTTTGGATCTAACACTTGATTGAATAACAGTAAATTGAGCAATTGTTTTTGGTAAAAAGTCCAGTATCTACCCTAGAGTTCTTAATATCAAAACATTGTGAAATGCCTTTGAAATTGTGAGTCAAGACGAACATAGAGCAATCAAAGACAATACCTAACATACAGGCTGACCCAACTGGTGGTTGACAATCACCCAACTGATTAGGCCACCAGCTCTTTGACTAGAAGGAAGGTTTCAGACCCAATCACACAATTTCAGTCTTATCTGAATTAAGTTTTAAGTGATTGTTGCTCTTCCATTCCGCAACAGCAATCATGCAATTTTGAAAATCTGATCTAAGTCTTTCCTGGTTCCTATCAAGCCTTAACACAATTTGTCTGACATACGCATAGCATTAGAAGAAAACAAAAGAGGAGTGGATACGTTTTGTCAGAAGGGTTCCATATATGTCAAAGAGCATATGACTTACAGAAGATCACTGAGGAACCTCTCAAATGATCGTTTGACAGGAAGAAATAAACTAAGATAATGTCATGGCATGCATATGGTCAGATAAGAAAGGAAGAGAGCTGCTGTGATACCAGCATCAAACAATCTGTTGATAAGTACTATGTGGGACACAGTATCGAAGGCTGCAGAAAGATCAAGTAAGATCACGATTGCGGACCCTCAGCTATCCCTCAGCATTCACAACTGATTTTGAGCTGAAGCAAGAGCAATTTCAGTGCCTTGCACTTCTCAAAATGGTGCAGTACCTGGGTGAAGAGTGAGCATTAAGTGTAGCTGCTTTAACCCGTTAAGTGCTTCTGTCGGCCAACGGCCGTCGTGAGCACTACCTCGGTAGTGCTGCGCACGTCCGTTGGCCGACGCGGCCCCGCCCGCTCAATAGAACGTTCCGCACTGGCGCGGAACGTTCTAAGCAGTTAACCGGTTAAGTGAGCTAGGAGCTGTAGTTGTTAGATGTAAGTATAAACAGAGAGTTGGCTACTGGTTTATGTAAGCTATTTAGTGTTGGTAGTATATTGATGTTATGCTCTCCAGGACCCTTGTGGTTCTGGGTGGACTCTAAGTCTAAAGAGGAAACACATAATATACAGGGAGGTGTTAGGGTGTGGTTAACATGAAGTATGATGTAATGCGCAGTGTGTGAGTGTTTGCTGAGGAATAAAGTAATGCTTGATAGCACCTCCTGTGTGGTGTAAATTCATCTGTATGCTCCTGGGCTCTGGACTATGCTACAGTGTTGACAATTGATGCAGCAAAAAATTGTGTGCTGGAAGCTAGGGTTAATAATTCCGTACAAGAATACCTGTTTCATGTTAGTGGTTACCGGTTGGACTTTGGAATGCCCACGGGTTACAGATGTGGCCGCAGTCAAGACGTGGATGGGAAAAAAAGGTTTGCCTTTGGTCTAAGATGGCTATTAGGGGCCATACTCTATTGCGGGTAACATTACAAAAGGAAGAAGTGAACCCAGAGGGTTAGAGACTCGGGGGCATATTCACAAGGACTTATCGCCGAGTTATCGCCACCATAACGCAACAAAAGTGGAGATAGATTTAACGCCCCATTCACAAGCGGTTGCAAACTGCAGACAACGCAAGTATTCCCGCGATAGCTGCCTCAAAATTTACCTCCATGGGTGACACCACCAACTAACCCTAATGAGAGGCAGAGTACGCGTTCCCGTGCAAAAACACACGAAAACACCACTACACCACTTTCACAACGAACTGCCAGATCTGCGATGCAAGTCAAAACCACGCGATAAGCCGCGGTAGCAGCAGGTATTTAACACCTGCCTCTTGCCGGTGTAAAGCAGGACGACTACCTGCAGTAGGCAACGGAGCCCTGCACACAGCCACACCCGAAGAACAACCGATGCCATGGAGCTACTCATCAGGCAGCTCGGAGCCCCAACAGGGCCACAACACCCACCGCCACCACCCCCAGGACCGCCAACACCCCCAGGACCCAGACCCGCACCCCCCCGGACCACCACAGAGGCAGCGCAGAGTAAGACAGCGGACCTACCGAAAACGCACCAGTCTCACAGACCTAACGCCTGAGGAAGTCATTGCCCACTACAGTCTCAAAAGGACAACCATCCTCCGCATCATGACCCACATCGGCCACAGGCTGACGGTCCCAACACAGCGGACCACCAACATCCCTCCGCAGACAAAGCTGCTGGCTGTGCTGCACCTGTTGGCCTCTGGTACCTTCCAACCAACAACTGCCAGAGTCGGAGGAGTCTCACAGCCAGCCCTATCAAAGTTCCTCACACCTGTCCTGGATGCCATCATCAGCTTCATACCCCAGTACCTTCACTTCTCCCACACTGCGCAGGAACAGCTGGAGACCAAGCAAGGCTTCTACGCCATTGCTAGATTCCCACATGTGTTGGGGGCCATTGACTGCACACATGTCCCACTTGTGCCCCCTGCGGACACTGCACACATCTACCGCAACAGAAAGCACACGCATTCCATCAATGTGCAGGCAATAGTGGACCACCGGGGAATGTTCACCAATGTCGTCGCAAACTACCCAGGCAGTGTGCACGATTCCTACATCTTCTGACAGTCCATCATCAACTAGCGCTTCCGGGATGGCATCTATGGAACTGGACTGCTCGTTGGCAAGTACCAAATCAACACACCACACACCTCAAAGCCACCATCACACAACACACAACTGTGGGAATGCACACGTGACCAAACCACATACAACATGTCAATCAACATGCCCACCTACCAGACACGACAACACAACTCCATTGGGATCCTGGCCTTCAATGTACACAATCTAGCTGTATCATGGCACCACAGCCACACAACAGCTGAACGTGTGGAGAGGCGGAAAGCAGGCATGTGCGAAGGATGCAAGTGACCCATGAATGGGAATGTACACAACGACAAGTGTGGCGTGAATGTGCTGGACAGATCTGGGTATGCAAACCACAGATATGTCCATGCAGACATTAACTGCTGGTGTCTGGGGAGTAGTGAACAGTGGACGCAACCATGTCACCCCAGGCTGTGGGTCAGATCGCGGAAATGTCTCTCGCTGCGTCCCCCCCTGTGTGTGTGAGCGTAGTGGGTTGGCCCGGCTTACGCCAGGCCTGTGCATGGGTGTGGACAAAAACCCTGTGGCGCAGAGCGTGGTGCTCTCCCGGAATGGCCAACGTCACTGCTAGGGTGGTGCCTCGCAGCCCGCCACGAGGCCGACGCCGTGAGCAGCGGGGCCTGTGAGCCTGTGTGCCTGCTGCACCCCAGGCCGCTGATACCCAGACCAGGCCTGCCCACCCCAGCGCTCCAAGGCCGCACTGCTCACCTGCCGACACCGTCTTGTGTCAAAGAGGGCCCACCACGTGCCGGTGCTAGCTCCAAGACCCATGCCCGTGACCTTGGCAGCCTCCTCAGACCATCGCTGTCCTCCGTGACACAGGCCCCCAGGAGTCCTCATTCGTTGACATACTCCACCGCTGCAGCCGGCCTACACTGCAGTTCAGTATGTCCCACATCTAGAACGGAGTCTTCATTAATCAATGGCAGAGTCCATGCCAGTGAACGCAGGGTGAGGAGTGAGAGAAAGATGCGTTTCAGTCCGGTGGAAACACGGATCACCGTAACGGAGGAGGTCAACCACTCGCAAGGACTGACCTGGTGCCACTAACCCTGTGCGCCGTGAGTGACTGTCAGCCTCCGGCCGAACATTGTTGGTGTCTGAGCCTGTGGCCTGGGGGTTGTCATCAGCAACGGGCAGGTACAGACTTGGTGTTTGGCATGAGTCTGTGGCATTCATATCCGCCATGTTGCCGGACACAGCTGGTATGTGCCCTCTGCATCATGCCCTGGGGGTACACCTCCCACTCTCCCCCGAGACACTCCGCGAAAACCACCTTTGATACATACAAGACCCTGCTCTGCCCTCATGACCCTACCCCAGTCTCCCGCAAGTCAGCGTCCCGTGGCGGTAGGCCCTTGTCGGCCGCTGTGCATCCGGGGCCACTAACTCTGTGCAACTCAAGTCATGCTCCCTTGCTGTTCGAACATTGCATTCCTGAGTGCCTGATGACTGTTGAAGTTGTTGCCAGCACCAGCTACTCCATGAGGGCTGGCTTACACTCACCCCACACACAGCCAGCACAGGCGTCACAGGACTAGTGGGCCTGCCAACAAATCATGCCGAACCAAGTATTGACTCTTTTCTCTCTGCACTGTCACATGTGATCAAGGATATGCACTCTGCCCTTGGATGATGACACCCCTCCAAGACCCGAACACACCCGCCCAGAGGCAGTACAATGCGGCCCACATACGCACCAGGGGCATCGTGGAATGCACATTTGGCGTGTTGAAGTCACGTTTCAGGTGCCTGGACGTCACAGGTGGAAGGCTCCTGTACAGCCCAGACATCGTGTGCAAGATGATCGTTGCATGTTGTGTGTTGCACAACATCTGTGTACGCACCAATGCCCCATGGATCCAAGTTCCAGAAGTACCGGACGATGATGAGGATGATGGGGCAGGTGGCCCACATCCCACTGCAGCTGTGGCAGGAATGGCCCGTAGGAACACCCTCATTGCCAATTTCTTCTCATGAGCACATCACATTGTGGCCGTCCCTGGCAATCATGGGACAGTACAAAATGTCCACACGCACAGCATGTCTGAATAAAAAGTTATTTGCAGGTTACAGGTTGTACTTGTAAATTGTCATGTCACAGTTTCCTGCTGTGCCAGATGTGATTGGCCATGTTGTGCACATATGCGGCACCAGTTGTGTCCTGTGTTCTGTTGTGGAGGTGTTGCTGTTTGTACCAGGATGTTGTCAATGTCGAGGTGCACTTATTCTTATGTGCGTATGCTGCACGGTGGCTGAGTCGCTCCTGCGGCTCTGGTTTGGCTGCCACTTATCCCTTTCATGCGGTGTGCCTTTCAGTTCTGTGCTTCCACAGTGCTGAGATGTTGCAGACTTGGGTAACTTGTACTCTTTGTCGAGTTGTGACTCTTGGGCATGGTTTGTCCGCAGATGTGTCGTTGACGTCAGGGGTTGTTTGTGCAGGTGGTTGTGTCCGAGTGTGACCTGCTCCTTTCCGGTTGTGGTCCGCACTCAGGGCCTGATTCACAGAACTAACTTACGTCAAAAACGTAAAGTTAGTACTTTTTGGTATTCACAGAATACACTTACTCATTTTGGTATTCACAGAATGAACTTACTCATTTCGGTATTCACAGAAGTTAGTAGTCCTAACTTTAGGACTCCTAAATGCCTTCTGTGAATACCGAAAGTCTTAAAGTTAGGATTTTTCTCAGTTTAGGAGTAGTAAGTTAGGACTCCTAACTTTAGGACTCCTAAATGCCTTCTGTGAATACCGAAAGTCTTAAAGTTAGGATTTTTCTCAGTTTAGGAGTAGTAAAGTTAGGACTCCTAACTTTAGGACTCCTAAATGCCTTCTGTGAATACCGAAAGTCTTAAAGTTAGGATTTTTCTCAGTTTAGGAGTAGTAAAGTTAGGAGTCCTAACTTCACTACTCCTAAACTGAGAAAAATCCTAACTTTAAGACTTTCGGTATTCACAGAAGGCATTTAGGAGTCCTAAAGTTAGGACTACTAACTTCTGTGAATACCGAAATGAGTAAGTTCATTCTGTGAATACCAAAATGAGTAAGTGTATTCTGTGAATACCAAAAAGTACTAACTTTACGTTTTTGACGTAAGTTAGTTCTGTGAATCAGGCCCTCAGCCACCTCAGTGTCGTGCCGTGTACATTGTCATGATGATTGGACTGCAGCCATGCTACTCATCATGTGGTGTCTCTTGCATTGTCAGTGTGGCTGACGTATATGCATGTTTGCTGTGTTTCGCACGTGTGCATGTGTTGGTTGTGTGATTGTTGATGTGTTGGGTGGGTGCCCCTTTGGGCACATGATGTACGTGGGACTACTTGGTGTTTGTGTGTGTGCTGAAGTGTTCCCGTGGGATCAGGGACATGATCATGAGTCATTGTTGGTGTGCAGTGTGCTGTGCTTAATTGTGCATGTGTGCCATTGTGCCCATCTCCCCCCGTGTCCCCACTCCCAGGTCGGTACGCACCCTGTTGATGTAGTGTTGGGTCATGTTGGGCAGTGTCCGGTTCCCCAACTCCTGTCACCGTCTCCCGACTGGTGACTGTGGCCACCATCTTCTCCATGTCATTCAGCTCCTGGTGTTCTGCTGGCCCCCCTCCTCAGAAGTGCGTTGCTGCTTTCGTGTTGGCAGCGAGTTTCTGCTTGGTTTTGCCATTCACATCAGACCAGCGCCTCTTGTCCTCTTCCATTGTCCTCCTCGGCGACAGCATTCACATGGTCCGAGATGGTGTGCCATCTTTGCCTCTTTGTTGCCAATGACACGTTGGAGGTGACGTACAGTTGGTGGTGGTGTTCTATCTCATCCGTGGCGATAATCGGGGTTTCCTGCAGACTGTACCCCGTCTTCCACTTCCTCTTCTCATTGCCCTTCCACAGGCCCTGGATTCCTGGGTGTTCCTCCGTGGGGATTGTGGGGTTCATGTTGTCCTCTGCAGTCGGTCAGGGTGCATCCGTGGAACACCGCAGTTGATTTCCTTTTTATTGGCATTTTCCGTATGCTGTTCTTGTGCTTTTTCCCGCATTACGGGTGGGTATTGCTGGCCTCTTGCTGGTTATCACTGTTTTCTTATCGCGTTTGGGCCCATCGCGTCTTTTTACGCGTTGGGTTTGTGTTTTTATCGCCGTCGCGGTGGTTGTATCGCGGACTTTGGCCGCGGTTTCGGGAGGCTATCGCATGGTACCGCCGTGCTGTGAATTCCACGTTAACACAGGGTTATTTTCCCGCGATAGATTGCGATGTGTAAAGTTGCGTTAACATTCTTTGGGGATGTTTAGCGCACGTTCTTGTGAATATCCCCCTCAGACAGAGAGATCCTGGTGAAGGAGAGGTCCCTCACAGACCATATGGGTTCATTGGCATAGCAACAGCTTAATAGCCTGAATAGTGACATGGCAAAATGGCAAAGGTGCCATGTGCTCTAATGGAAGAAAGGACATCGGACTCCCGTCCCATTTTGGTAGTAAAAGCAGCCACTGATTGAGGTGCATACGGTGCCTTGCACCTGCTGCTCTATTGATAGCTACGCCCTTGAGCCTGAAAGAGGAATATAAGGGCATTGGACCTGCGGTTACATGGCCTGCAGCTATTGTTTAAATACTGAAAACACATAGTTGTGTGTTTTGTGTTTTCCTACTGATTAATCATTTTTTGATTTTCTGTGCTATTCACACACTTTTTCGGTGAATAAACATCAGCGCTGCAGAAATGTTAGTACATTATTAACAAGCATTGGCATAGCCAATAGGTCTCGCCTTTGGGACCTTATAAGTGTTTAGCCATGCAACAATTGTGCTGCATAACTGACACCTGGTTAAACACATATACGGTCCCAAAGGCGAGACCTATTAGCCAATAGGTCTCGCCTTTGGGGCCTTATAAGTGTTTAGGCAGAGCTATTGGTTTTGCCAATGTTTTTAAGAGCATTGTGGCTGCTGTGCAGCATGTTGAAAAGTTATAATAAAAAAGACTTATAAGCATTTTTGTTACTTTATATATAACTAAGACGACATTATGTACAACTGAATGACCCAATTAAAAAAGAATAAACATAAGAAAGGTCTTGTCGTTTATTTTGTCGTTGCAATGTTGGCAACTTCTTCCTGCCTATTCTAATGTTGAGGTGGTGCTTAGTGATGCTGAGGTGGTGTTGAGTGATGTTGAGGTGGTGCTTAGTGATGCTGTGGTGGTGCTGAGTGGTGTTGAGGTGGTGCTTAGTGATGCTGAGGTGGTGCTGTGGTGGTGCTGAGTGATGCTGTGGTGGTGCTGAGTGATGCTGGGGTGGTGCTGTGGTGGTGCTGGTTGGTGGTGTGGTGGTGCTGTGGTGATGCTGAGTGATGCTGTGGTGGTGCTGAGTGGTGCTGTGGTGGTGCTGTGATGCTGTGGTGGTGCTGTAATGCTGTGGTGGTGCTGAGTGATGCTGTGGTGGTGTTGAGTGGTGTTGTGGTGGTGCTTAGTGATGCTGTTGTGGTGCTTAGTGGTGCTGAGTGGTGGTGTGGTGGTGCTGAGTGGGGCTGTGGCAATGCTGAGTGATGCTGTGGTGGTGCTGTGGTGGTGCTGTGGTGGTGCTGAGTGGTGGTGTGGTGGTGCTGAGTGATGCTGTGGTGATGCTGAGTGATGCTGTGGTAGTGCTGAGTGATGCTGTGGTGGTGCTGAGTGATGCTGTGGTGGTGCTGAGTGATGCTGTGGTGGTGCTGAGTGATGCTGTGGAGGTGCTTAGTGATGCTGTTGTGGTACTTAGTGATGCTGTGGTGGTGCTGAGTGATGCTGTGGTGGTGCTGAGTGGTGCTGTGGTGGTGCAGAGTGATGCTGTGGTGATGCTGAGGGATGCTGTGGTGGTGCTGAGTGGTGCTGTGGTTGTGCTGAGTGATGCTGTGGTTGTGCAGAGTGATGCTGTGGTGGTGCAGAGTGATGCTGTGGTGGTGCTGTGGTGGTGCTGTGGTGGTGCTGAGTGGTGGTGTGGTGGTGCTGAGTGATGCTGTGGTGATGCTGAGTGATGCTGTGGTAGTGCTGAGTGATGCTGTGGTGGTGCTGAGTGCTGCTGTGGTGGTGCTGAGTGATGCTGTGGTGGTGCTGAGTGATGCTGTGGAGGTGCTTAGTGATGCTGTTGTGGTACTTAGTGATGCTGTGGTGGTGCTGAGTGATGCTGTGGTGGTGCTGAGTGGTGCTGTGGTGGTGCGGAGTGATGCTGTGGTGATGCTGAGGGATGCTGTGGTGGTGCTGAGTGGTGCTGTGGTTGTGCTGAGTGATGCTGTGGTTGTGCAGAGTGATGCTGTGGTGGTGCAGAGTGATGCTGTGGTGGTGCAGAGTGATGCTGTGGTGGTGCAGAGTAATGCTGTGGTGCTGCTGAGTAATGCTGTGGTGGTGCTGAGTGGTGTTGTGGTGGTGCTTAGTGATGCTGTTGTGGTGCTTAGTGATGCTGTGGTGGTGCCGAGTGATGCTGTGGTAGTGCTGTGGTTGTGCTGTGGTGGTGCTGAGTGGGGCTGTGGTGATGCTGAGTGATGCTGTGGAGGTGCTGAGTGGTGCTGTGGTGGTGCTGAGTGATGCTGTGGTGGTGCTGTGCTGAGTGATGCTGTGGTAGTGCTGAGTGGTGGTGTGGTGGTGCTGAGTGATGCTGTGGTGATGCTGTGGTGGTGCTGAGTGGTGCTGTTGTGGTGCTGTGGTGGTGCTGAGTGATGCTGTGGTGGTGCTGAGTGGTGCTGTGGTGGTGCTGAGTGATGCTGTGGTGGTGCTGAGTGATGCTGTGGTAGTGCTGAGTGATGCTGTGGTGATGCTGAGTGATGCTGTGGTGGTGCTGAGTGATGCTGTGGTGATGCTGAGTGATGCTGTGGTGATGTTGAGTGGTGGTGTGGTGGTGCTGAGTGGTGCTGTGGTGGTGCTGAGAGATGCTGTGGTGGTGCTGAGTGGTGGTGCTGAGTGATGCTGTGGTGGTGCTGAGTGGTGTTGTGTTGGTGCTGAGTGATGCTGTGCTGGCTCTGATTGATGCTGTGGTTGCGCTGAGTGATGCTGTGGTGTTGCCGAGTGAGAGATAGAGTGAAGATATAATGCCCAATTAGAGAGGGTGGTGAGAGAGAAAGAGAGAGAGAGAAAGGGTGTACATAGAATAAAGAGTGGAGCGGGATAGAGAGAGAGAAAGAAGGGGAGAGAGAGTGAATGAAGGAGTTTGAAAGAGAAACAGATAAAGGGGTGAGAGAGAATGAAAGGCTAAAAAAGATAGAGAGGGGAGAGTTAATTAAGTAGAGAGAGAATTAGAGAGGGAGAGAGAGAGAAGGAGAGAGACAATAAGAGTGGGGGTGTGGAGTTTAAATAGAGTGAAGAAGTGACGCGGAAAAAGTAACCTTAAATATAGCTTTGTGCTTTGCGCGAATAAATATTTTTTTAAAAACAGTGAGAGACAAAAATACTGGTAATTAGGCTGTGACTCCCAATATAAAACAAATAGCGATATAAGGTGAAATCAACCCACCGAAGCAATATTTCTAACTAGACAAAAAAAGCTTGCATTTCAATGCTAATCGCTGTTGTTTTTCATGTGACTGTAGTCCAGGGCCCTCAGTTGGTAATGTGAGCTGCTGCTGCGATTGAAACATCAGAGTCCAGAGAGTTAATGAGCCATAACGAGGAAATGAGGAAGAGATAGGAAACCCAGATGCACGCCATCGTGAACTCAAGCTGGTCGCCAGCCGAAAGCCAGTGTTTGCACTTCCAAAACCCGCTTACTAAAACTCTCGGCCAGACCAGCGCAAGCGCTGGTGCAGGCCGAGACCTAAAAAGTAATACATATCCTTACATGAGTGGATATGTAGTTATTGAGAACAAAAAAGATAAGGTTTGGATAGTTGCAGAATCTGGCAAAGTTTTAAAGAACGTGCAAACTTGCTTGTTTATCACATTCGCTGCTTTGCACTAGAAGAGATGTCAGCAAGCTGCTTGGAGACACTGCGTGATAGGGCATATTTTCAATAGCACCTGAGTGGAATTTAGAGACTTGAGGTACACAATTCAAGGATAAACCCAGGAAAATCAAAAAAGTTTATCGAACAACCTTGAAGGTGTGTTTTATGCAGCGGGACACGAACCTACATCGGAGTGAGGAGATTAATCTCTTATTAAAGTTGATAAGTAAGAATATAGAGTAAAAAAAAATATATATATATATCATCCCAAATATGTGAAAGTTTTTTGCACTTCGTCACGGTATATTCAGTACTCTTCAAATATGCTGTAATTGCAGCCTTGCTGCTTCAGTCTGGAAAGAGACTGCATACGCACAAGTTTAAAGTTAATTGAAGATGACATTAAATTAAGAAAAGTCATTGACCTAAAATCTCCTGGCTTCATATTATTCATGAGTATGCACTGATGATTTTTGAGCAGCTAATGTCGCTTCAAATGGCCTTGATGAGTACGGCCTGTGGTTAAGATGCAAGACCGCACACATTTCGTGTGCAAACAGTTTTACAACTGTGAATTAATGATGGATGCATTCTGATCATCCTGAACTGATTCACAGGGACTCTGCTATAAAAATGAAATGACACTGATGTTGCCGTATAAAGATAACCCTTTTTCTTTCAAAAGAATCTGAATAGTGAGTACACATTAGAAGGAGCAAAATAACTATTTTGGGGCCCACACTGGGTGTGTTTTGAAGCGTGGTCTACCTGTCCATATGTATCACTATACAATGCACATTTCACTCATCACACATTCTTTTTGGTGGGAGAGTTGCAAGACTAAAAGGGAATAATTAAAGATCAAGGCGGTCTATGCCGAAACGCGTCAGGTGTTTGCATAATCGATGCACCAAATACCAAAATAAACTTACACCAAGCAACGACAGCATGCGCGTCTCCAAGAATACTGGGCAAGGTTTGCATGCTAGAAAGATTTCTGGAGTTTCACGCCCGTTCTACGCACCACTACCATAGGGCTGGGAAGCTGTGAGGATTGTGCACTTGGTCATATATGGGTATATATGTATGTGTGTTTACTTGTATATCTGTGTGTGTATGTGTGTGTGTGGGGGGGTGTGGGGTGTGTATAAATATATATATATATATATTATTTTATTTTATTTTATTAGGCTGGGCTGGGCTGGGCTGGTACGTTTAAGGCTGTAGTAACTTTATATGTGTATTATGTCAATTGAAATAGTTTTATTCTATTATGGGAGTGTGTTATGTCTTACATGTCCCTCACAAACCCCTCCTTAAATTCCCCTTGACCCCTCCCATTTAGTAGTGAGATGTTCTAATATTCCCACCACTATCCCACGTCCTTAACACATTTGCTACTAATTCGTATACAGAGAACTCTGCACAGAAAAGATAGGAGAGGCAGAGTAGGTTGTGTATAGCAAAATGTAGATTGGGAGTAGGCCCCATTATGACTGCATCCAGCAAACAATTGATGTACCTTGTACTCCGACCACTGCATAATTTGACAACACCCACAGAATGAATGAAAACTAAATTAAGTCTTGCCTCCTTTAATAGTTAATGGTGACATGTTTTCTGGAACTCAATTAAGGTTTTTGTTAGATTTCAAACTGGCACTTCTTGTAGCATAATCAAAGTCAATGCCTGTTGAGGATACACTCTAGCTGCCAAATCTAAAGATTATATGTACATTGTGCTGGGATGAATGTAGCTGTTGCTGGAAGTGAACAGTATTCATTCTTTTATAACTGTAATTCATTCACAAAGATGTATTCACCAAAACACAAAAGTGTTTAATTTGTAAGATGCATATCTCATTTCCTGAGAAAGTATAGTAGAAATGTGTGCTGAGGACACATTTGGTTGTGTGATACATGTGAAGATTAGTCCTGAGAAGACTATTCACATTTATCAAAAGGGCCACAGCACCAACTTATAATCAAATGGCCTGAACCTTTCCAAGAGTTCGATGGAGCAAGCTTAACAGCACTGCCTTTTTGTTCCATTGTGATTAGGTATTGGCTTTTACTGCATTATAATGTATGGACAAATCATTTGTGCCACTTTCTGAATCAACGGTCCCTGTCTCATATAGGTACGGGGATCGATGATATAGGACGGTACCTTGATAGAAATGTGACCACAGAGGTCTGGAATGACCAGAATGAAAAGTGAACAATATTTCTATGAATCTGGATGTAGTAAAGATTTATAATTGCTCCTCGTATTTTTAACCAAGGATAAATAGTCATCTATGATGAACCCTATGCTCCAGATGTAAGGCAAGGGATGTTTGCAATTGATGATGATACAACACCAAAACAACAATACTACATCGGAGCTGAGCTCTAGAGAGCAGTTTTTCAAACCACCTTGATCTCTATTCTGTTGAAGTAGTGTTTAAGATCATTATGTTGAACTAAACATGAGAATATTTTCAGAACCTCTAACTCAGCTTTTATAAAACTCCGGCTAGTGCTGAATGTGGGTTTTATGTTATCTATTATTAGTCACGTTTAACCTACGCACAAACATAGGTGAGTTTCCAAATCTAGTTCAATTCACCCCTATCGCTTTTAAAGCGATGCACTGGAATACTTGTAGAACTCACTTTGTATACACGTAGAACTGAAATATTTCTGAAAAAATCTAGAAAGTATATATTTGAATGTTCCCTAGAAATTTTACAGCAAACATTCTGTGGGCTGTTCCACAGTGTGTGGTGGTTTTTCTCCCAGTGCTGCATTCACTTTTTCGTATTTCATGTTAATCCATGCTGTTGCAAAGTCATCCTGTGCCCTGGGCACCCCCCAACTTTTTGCTGACTGGTACTGGTGGTAACTGACTCTTACTGACCCTCGGCTCTGCCTAACCAGGCCCAGGGCCAGTGCTATGCTGAAAGAGACACATTTAGAATACAGTGAAAACACCTACATACACTAGGGTACACTATGGGTTGGGGTACCCCTGTGATTGGCATGACCTACCCTATAAGACCCTAATACATAATAGGGCAGGGGGATTGAAACTACCTATCAGTCCCTAGTATATAGTAGGGCATGGCAGTTTAGAGGCCAGCAGCCTTTTCTGCACTTGCATGTGTGCACTGCTGAAGCCTGAGGTCAGTTTAAAAGCAGCCCTGGGTTCCATGAATGCTTTTAAAAAGTAAATTGTGCCAAAACTCGACTTTAGTGTTTGGGGCACTTAGAAATGGACCAATGTTTTGGCATATTAGGAACCACCAGGGTCTCCCCTAGGTGTCCCAGAGGTGGGGGGCCAGGTATTTATAAGGTGGACCCTTATAAAAATGAGTTTTATATGCTCTGGGTTAAGTGAAATTTCACATTTCACTCCCCACATTGTGATAAAGTGTGCCCAAATTCGACTTTGATGCTAGGAGCACTGTGGAGGGAGGATCTGCAATATTTCTACAGATTCAGAACACCTAAAATCTCCCCTAGGTGGTCCATGGGGTGGGGGTCCTGTAAATGTAGGCGTTGTACTTATAAAATATGTTTTTGTAAGTCCTGGTGCTGGAAAAATGGCCCAAGTCATTTTTCCCATTGCAAATCCCATGCCACATAGGTTAACATGGCAAGAAGTTATTAGCTAATAACTCCTGACAGGAGAATGATAGAACTTCCATTCAAAGACTTCCCAGAATGGTAGTGATAAATCCAACAATATGATATTGTTGAATTTCTCCTAAAATGTACAGACAAGAAGTTATAAGACTTTCTTGTTTGTAGGTCCAGATTCAGCCTTCCAGGGGTCTGTCCTGATTGGTCAGAGTTAAGAGGATTAGCCAGGCTGCTTTGAAGAGGTGATAAAGAGCCCCTGGGGTTAACCAGTTCTGCTGGGAGGGCAGTGCACTGCTACACAGGAATGCCAGAGCAGGGTGAGGAGCCGTAAACTATGGTCTTCAAAGGATAGGGGAAGGCCTCAGTGTCAGTTACCACTCTACTCTTTTGACCCCAAGCCAGAGCTAGGATTAAGGAAGGAATGAGCAGATGCAAGGGGGAGAGTCTAGGGAAGTTAGCCAAACTAGGGGTGTGTTTAGCCAACTCTCTGCTGGAAAATCAGCCGTTATGAATTTGGAGGATTTGGTGCACTCTGGGACAAAATAATGCCACACTCTACAGGATGTGGTCATAACCCTGGGGAGTTACCCTGCCCCCATTGGTCAGGAGTGACCTCCTGCTTGACCCAGAGACCTTGGAATAAGTATCTGAGAGGGACAGAGTCTCTCAGATCTGCTGCTTGAAACTTAAGAAAGCAAGACGTTGTGCCATGCGGAGAAGTTTGATGTGTAATTTCTAAGGCCTGCCCTCTGAGGACCGCACCATCTGGAACTACAGCCCTGTGGACTACCTTGCTGTGAAAAAGAGTAAAGAGTGGACTCCCTGCAAGCTACAGGTTAACAGAGCTCACCTGGATCATCACCACCAAGAATCCGCAACCTTGAAAACTACCAGTGGATTTGTAAGGGTTTTGTCTAAGTGGATTGTGGGAACTGAAGTCCTCAACTTTCAAGGACCATCTTGGAGCTTCCAGACCCTTGGAGTGAGTTTGAGACACTTTGGGACCCTTTGGGGAACTTCAAGAAGAAATTCCAGGAGTTTGGAGAACTTTGGAGCAACCATAAAGGGGACCGACTCAACCTGGTCAGCCAAGCCGCCTGCCTTCAACCGCGAGTCGGCCAAGCCATCCAGGTTCGTCCCGCTGAAAGCTCCGTAGGTCCGACTTCCAGAGTTTGACCGGGAGTAGAAGAAATCCGAGGCTGGCGAACCCTCACCGAATCCGGCCTGGTGAAGAGCATCGAGGGACCCCACGAGAAAAAGCTCCAGAAAAAACTTTCTAAGTCTGAAGGTAAAAACTGTGACCGGGACTTACCGCGAGGGGTAGCCGCTCAGGGATCCATCGCGGTCGGCCTGAAACTTTGACTTTGAGCCGGTCTATCGCGACCAGATATCCCAATATGGTGCTATAGGTTTCTAAGTGCTATAAAGTGATACATCTTTAAAAATTCATATCTCCGGTTCCCCACATTGGATTTTTGTCGTTTTGGTGTCATTTTAAAGACAAAAATATTTCCTATTTTTTATAAATTGGTGTTGGATTTTTATTTTGCATTGTGGCTTAATTATTTAATGAATTGGCGTTTTTAAATGCTTTACATACCTGTCTTTGAAGTTAAGCCTGCCTGCTCGCAGCCAAGCTGCCAAGGGTTGAGCATGGGAATAATTTTCTAAGACCTATGCTGAGTCCTATCATGTGTGAGTGGCCTTATTGCCAGTGGCAGATATACATTTGCCCCTACTAATAATCCACTTTCCAACACATGCTCAACCTTATTTTCAATTAAAGGGTGCTCACTTCTGACAGGTATTCCCTCGCCTTTGGGATGAGGTTGTCACTGTCTAAGATGGGTTAAATGGCGATCACCGAAATGCTATTTCTTTCCAGGGTATTGTATTATTTTATGTCCTTTCCCTGGAGGGCCACAGGATGCTTTTTTAAGCACTTGCAAGTGCTCTCTGATTTGGCATTAGGATAGGTGAAGGATGGCTCTGGGAAGACCAATCCACCCCTTGGATGAGGAAGGAATAGGGGCCCAAATTATGAAACAAATCACCTTGTAGCACAGCTACAGTGGTTGATGTGCCTGATGAAGGGAGCCTTGGATGCAGAGACAGTAGAGATGACTCATTTCCTGGGACAACTGGGCTCTATAGATCTTGTAATGGGACAGGATCCGCTTCACCGAGTGGCACCCAGGGCTTGGAATGCCACTGCAAGGTGCTGGAAAAAGTATTCCCAGACTATGAACATCTTTATTCCCATCTTGGGGGTGCTGCAGCATACTGACATGGTTCAAGGAGAAGACATGGTCTGAGGTGGGTATAGAAATAGTTTTCGACCTATATAAAGATGGGCTTTGATCTCCTTTGAAGACCTCTGCATAAACTTTGGTCCTCATAGTGGCAGTTTTTGCAAACAATAGCACCGCATTAGCAAATACTATTAAACAGGTATGGGGAGTATCTAGGACTGAACCACCTAGGTCCGAAACTTTACTGCTGATATCACATGGTATGGGCAAAAAGGCAGTTTCTGCTCTGTACTCTGCGCTGGCCCCTGTGTTTTATTTAGATAACAACAGGAACAGGGCACAATGGGTCTTGAACTTGCAGATTCATTTATTGGACGATGAACGGTCATGAATTTTCAGATATGTAAAGACAACAAATAGAAACCAACTCCTTAAATACACACAGTTTAAGTATGTCCATCAAGTGTATCCCTATCTATGCAGGATAGCCAGGATTTATCCAGGGGCATCAGATATATGGCAAGGATGTTGGTCTCCTCAAGCAGATTTCTACCATATGATATAGCATTGCGGGATGATATAACAATACTGTTCTCAAGTCCTAAATAGGATTAATGTTGTAACAGGACTGGGGCTGCAGTTGTTCCCCGACTTGTGTTTGCTTGGTAACCTTCATCGGAATAAGGAAAGAAAGCAAGTTTGCAGGTTTATAGACCTAGCACTGGTGTTAGCAAAGCATAAAATAGCTATGAAAAGGAAGGCAATGGGAATGCCTAGTGTGATTGAGTGGTGGTGATATGTCCAGAAATGGGTGAAGTAGAAGGAATGGCCATTATTGCACAACAACGAATACTTGGTAAACATATTCCACATGGTGACTGGACTATACTTATGGCTAAATTGAAAGCAACATCAGATATATGCACCCTTGAACCATACTTCATGTTCATAGAGAATCGATTTTCTAATTTGTAAGACTGACAGCAGTTTCTCCTTTTTTATTATGATTTATAAAGGTAAAATCTGAATGACTACCAGGATAGATGTGTGAGCCTATGGCCCCTCACCCACCAGCCCACTTTCGTAAATTGTATATACTTAGCTATTGAGGTGGACCAATGCCTTCTCTATGCATCTTCTGTTTGTTTGTTCCTATATTTTTAAGGTTATTTTAGGGCTAGCTGTAATCCTGGACTAACAGAAGCAATTTGATATATAAAGCATTTGTGATTCATATTAATATTGAAGCCCAGTTCATGACAAACCCCAGGAATATAATCTCAGTTATCTGTATTGTATTGATTCTATTTGGAACTGTTATAGAATGTTCAATAAAGCGATCATCAAAAATATATATGTTCAATTATTGGTTTATCTTAATCTGCTTTCGAAGTTTGTGCCTTACAAATAGAATAAGATCTTCTTTCGGGGGAGGGCCCGCTTCATTCCTGGCTTCGACATTAATGGTCCTGGACATTCACTGTCAGGTTCCACTTCACACACAAGCAGTGCTCATCCAGCTCATCAGTTATTACCTGATGATGTGATTTAATTTGTTCCATTACACCCATTCACCCTGTGCACAGCGTCTACTTCCCTTCTATGATTCACAATGTTGCGCTCACCTTTTTCTGATCTCTTTGGTATGAAATGTCTTGCAACTGCTGATGCAATCTACATTGATTGTGAGTAGGCTAGCTTGTTTTCAGTTCTTATTCTTTTGTGGATTTCAGTGGTGTTATCTCAATGCTTTCCAAATCTTTAGAAATTAGTGCTTATCAGTGCTTACTCAGCTGCCTAACCCCCACCCCCCAAATAGACAAATACTGTGTTTTCTACTGTTTAGAAAACATGTTTGTTTGCAGTGATTATTATCAAGCACATATTTATTTTAAAGAATTAATGCAGGGAATGTAGTATCTTCCCATTGGCAGTGTGTCTAATGGATTTATGTTAGACTGCTTTAAGTGTAGAAAGTCTGTGTATTGCTCTCTCATTCCCATCGTATTAACCTCTCTTACATCTCATTTAATCAATCAATCAATCATGGGTTTATTAGCGCAGCTACTCACCCGAAAGGATTTTAATGCGATTGGGGGGGAGGGAAGGGGGCACGCAGCTCCTGGATTTTCACGGTGCTTCGTCGAAGAGCAGGGTCTTGAGGTCCTTCAAGAACTTGGGGAGTGATGGTGTCTGTCGGAGGTGGAGAGGGAGGGAGTTTCATGCCTTGGCAGCATGGAGGGAGAAGGAGCATCCTCCTGTTCTTGTCTTCTTGGTGCATGGTACCGTCGCAAGGGAGAGCTGGGCTGAGCGGAGGGATCTTTGGGGTGCGTGGAACAAGAGGTGGTGGTTCATGTAGGCGGGTCCTGTGTTGTGGAGGGCCTTGTGGGCGTGGGTGAGGAGCTTGAAGGCGACTCTCTTCTCGCCGGGGAGCCAATGTAGTGTCCATAGGTGTTGGCTGATGTGGCAGTGGCGCAGAAGGTTAAGGACGAGTCTGGCGGTGGCGTTCTGGATGTTCTGGAGTTTGCGGGTGAGGTTTTTGTTGATCCCAGCATAGAGTGCGTTGCCGTAGTCCAGTCTGCTGCTGATGAGGGCGTGGGTGACAGTTTTCCTGTGTTCAAGGGGAACCTAGTTGAAGGTCTTTCGGAGTAGGCGGAGGGTGTGGTAGCAGGAAGAGGTGACCGCATTGATCTAGTGGTCCATTTTGAGTTCGGAGTCCAGGATGATTCCGAGGTTGCCTGCGTGGTCTGTGTGGGCGGGAGGGTTCCCGAGGGTGGGGGGCCACCAGGTGTCATTCCAGGCATCGGAGTCTGGGCCCATGATGAGTACTTCGGTTTTGCCTGTGTTGAGTTGTAGGCAGCTGTTCTTCACCCACCTGCCGACTGCTTCCATTCCTGCTTGAAAGTTGTGTTTGGAGATGTTGGGTTCATTGGATAGGGAGAGGATGAGTTGGGTGTTGTCTGCATACGATACGATGTTGAGTCCGTGTGATCTGACGAATGCGAGCGGGGACATGCAGATGTTGAACAGGGTTGGCCTGTTGAAGGATTCTTGGGGGACTCCGTAGGTGGTTGGTGCAGGTTCCGAGAGGAAACGGGTGGAGTCTGACCCATTGCGTTCTGCCAGAGAGGAATGAGCGGATCCAGTCGAGGGCCTTGTTCAGGATTCCTGCTTCTTGGAGTCTGCGGGCTAAGGTACGATGAGAGACTGTGTCAAAGGCCGCTGAGAGGTCCAGGAGGATGAGGGCCACAGTCTCTCCACTGTCGAGGAGGGAGCGGATGTCATCTGTCGCAGCGAGAAGGGCGGTTTCGGTGCTGTGGTTCTTCCTTAAGCCTGATTGGGAGGAGTCGAGGATGTTGTTTTCTTCTATGAAGGAGGCGAGTTGACTGCTTTTTCCATGACTTTTGCCGGATACAGGAGTAGGGAGATCGGTCTGAAGTTCTTGAGGTCGGTAGGGTGAGCGAGGGTTTTTTCAGGAGAGGGTTGATCTCGGGTGTTTCCAGTCGTCCGGGAAGGAGGCGGTCTTGAAGGAGCGGTTGATGATTCGTTGAAGCTCGGGGGCGATGATGTCTGCAGCTCTGTGGCAGATGTGGTGGGGGCAGGGGCCCGTGGGGGCCCCGGAGTGGGTGGTCTTCATAGTCTTTACGGTGTCTTCAATGTTGAGGGAGGTCCAGCTGCCCAGTGTCAGCTGCATGGTGTAGGGAGTGGTGGGTGAGGGTTCTTCATGGAGGTTGTTGTCATCGAAGTTGTCATAGATGGTCTTGATTTTGTGGTGGAAGAAGGCGCTGAGTCTGTCGCAGAGGTCATGGGAGGGTGGGATGTCGGTAGTCTCGCTGTTGGGTTGGGCGAACTCTTTGATGATGCCGAAAAGTTCCTTGCTGTTGTGTGCATGGGTGGAGATTCTGTCCTGGAGAGCTTTTTTCCTTAAGTATCTGATGAGTTTGTGGTGGGCAGTGGTGGCTGCTTTGAAGCTGTCGAAGTCTGTTGTGGTTTTGGAGTTCCTCCATAGCTTTTCGAGGCATCTGCAGGTTCGTCTAGATTCTCAGAGTTTGGTGATTTTCTTGAGGGCGGCAATGGTGTTGGCGCAGTCAGTGATCTAGTTGTGTAGGGTACAGGAGGCGGTGGTTGGGTCATCGTCTGTAGTGGTGGGAGCTGCGCTGCTGAGGGAGGAAGTGAGCTGGTTGTCAGAGATTTTGTTCCAGTTCCTATGCAGGAGCTGGTGAGCGATGTTAGTATTGAAGGTGAAGTGGACGCAACGATGGTCCGCCCATGGGAGTTCGGAGGTGTGGCTGAAGGTGATGGAGTTTCCTGCTGTGAATATGGAGTTGAGGGTGTGTCCTGCTGAGTGCATTGGTTCTGGAATGATCTGTTTGAGTTCGATGTTGTGGAGGTTGTCCGGGAGGGAGGTGGAGTTGGGGTCTTGGAGGTTGTCGAGGTGGAAGTTGAGGTCTCCCAGCAAGGTGTAGTAGGTGGAGGTGATGGCTTGCGGGGTGATGATGTCAGTGATGGAGTCGGAGAAAGGTGCATGGGGTCTGGGGGGTCTGTAGATGAGGGTGCCTTGGAGGGTGGTGGATGAGTTGGTCTGTATCTTGAAGTGGAGGTGTTCCATCAGGTGTGTGGGCCAGTCGGTGTAGGTGCTCAGATGAAGGTTGGACTTGTGGGCGATGGCAACGCCTCCTCCGGGGCGGTCCTTCTGGGTTATCTTGTAGCCTTCAGGGATGGCAATCACGATGTCAGGTCCCCAGGCAGCTTTCGTCCAGGTTTCGATGAAGAAGGCGACGTTAGGGGTGGTGCTGTCGAGGAGGTCCCAGATTTCCGTGGCGTGCCTGGGGAGGGAGCAGACGTTGAGGAGGATGCATTGCAGGGTTTGGGGTACAATGGAGTTGTAGCTGGAGGGTGTAGGAGGGTCCTGGGTCTCGGCGAAGGTGAAGGAGTGGCGGCTGTGCCGGCAGGTGAATGGTCCGTGGGTGTCGAGAGGTGAAGAGAGTTTGCAGTTGTTGTTCTTTCGCGCCATTGTGTGCATAGAGGGCAGAAGCGCTGTAGTGCTGGCGGGTCGGAGGACCAGGATTCCTGGCGCTGGTCGCGGACGGGCGCAGGTGGGCTTGCCTTTGGCGCGCCTTCGGCTCATTACTTCTCAAGCTCACTTTGTCAGGACTCTGTCTGGTTTACAGGACTATTAATTGATTAAAAAAAGTAAGAGTGCTATGTTCAGATATTTTAATCTACAAATCCCTGAACATTGTTGGGGGTCATTCACCTACTCCTCACTGAATATTATGATATAGTAGGGGTGTTCATCTTTGCAAACAGCATAGTGTCTTGGTAAACCTTTAAAATTTTGAATTTGACCAGGTTTATTTGTAGCCTTGCATTCTAAGGCACCTGAAACTTGATGCTTCTCTCACCATTGCTTTTCTGCACTCTTTGCCTGACTACATTAAGGTAGTGCTGGTGTTGTGAGGACATTCATAGCTGCCACGTGCCCCCATGGCAAATGTCTCACTTTAAGTCAGTTCTAACCTTTTACCAGACATCACATTGTATTCTGGGACTTGAAATTTAGCTGCTAACATTGTAACCATATGCTCAAAAACCCCAACAGTAGTGCAGTTTGGTAAAAAGCCAGGATGAGCCGAAGGTATCACAAAACAATGTGACACCTTGCAGCTCTGAATTTTGTTGGTAAGTGGAAAGTCATACCATGTTTGCACCACTATCCCATGTGCAATGTGCATGGTGGCAGCACTTTTTTCACAATGGATGTTTAAAGCCTGGTATGTTTGGCAGTTGACTTGCTATCAATACTGACTTGTTAGAATAGAGGGCTGATGCATTAAAGGGATTTACCCATTCTGTGTTTGGGGGTAAATGTGATAGTACATATTCGCCAAGATTCTTATGAGCCAACCACCTCACCAATCAGTGAAATAATTAAACACTGGCAAAAGATCCAATATAATATTCTGAGATTCTCTACCATGTATAAAATAATTAGATCAGACCTAAAATATGCTTTCAAACAATAAACCTTTAGTTCAAGCACACTGGAGGAAACAAAGCAAAACAGAGAAGAGGCAATACTTTAGTTACATCCCTAAACAACAAAACTCAACAGAATAATCTTAGACCGGTTTCACTTGCTGCTTCCTTGTACAACGAAGTTACATTGTGTTAGCCCCTTCTGGAAGAAATCAAAATGACTCATTCTCTCGCACTTTCCTTTCTTTGCATGTTATTTTAGTTTGTGGTTGAGCAGGTGTATATCAGTGTATATATGTTTACGCTGATAAGGGTAATTTCCCTTTTAGTGGGATTTTCTCAATTATTAGAGGTTTACACCTAAAAGGCCATAGCCCACTTGTGACACACCCATCCACAATTATGACAGTTATAACCTATTTCGCAGACGCTGTTGGAGCATGATTTTGTTAGGTGACAATCAAGCCACTATGTTTGCTTACTAATTGTAGATGTTGACAATTTGACACCCAGTTGGTACACTGAGTTATACAAAAAAGTAACGTCATCAGTAAATTTCTTTTTCCTTTCTTTCCTTGTACTTGTTTCTGTCTCATCATGGTCATTAGGTGTGAGGGCTTTTAACTTTTGCTCTTTATAAATTTCTGCTGAGACTCGATGCTTACAGGAGTACCTTAAATTGGATCATCTTGAAAATTTCAGGTGAGCAAATTCCTCTCTTCCTTCTATTAAGGTACTCCCAGAAGGGTCCAAACTTTATTGACATTATCGGAGTCTTTAACATTTGTTTTGCCATGGGATAATAGTATTTATTGAAATTGATTGACTCCCATCCTCCTTCCAATGTCGGTCTCGTACATTTGTCTTGCTATCTTGTTGTTCCAAATGAATGTTTGAGGTTTTAAAAATATGGTTAAGTAGAGGGATCATCATTGACTATCTTAGAAAACAAATTGTAAATAGGTTGGACAATTATAATCCACAAAATGTAGAACTGATTTGAGGGGGAATAATTCCTGAGTAGTTTCAAGCAGATAGCAACCAAGCATATGTAAGAAAAAAAGTCCCAACATTTGAGAAAGCTGCCTTTGAGACAGATATAAAATTTCCAATATGTTCAATTAAACTCTTTTGACTGATTCACAAAGGGAAACCTACACGTTTGTGTAAGTTTATGCCTGCCTGCTGTAATAACTTTACTACTGTTTTGGTATTCACAAACTATGAGTGTGATTTTACTTCTAGTAATTTTATGAGTGCAACTTTACTACTTGTAAAATTACTAGTAGTGCAAATACCAAAACAGTATAAAACTTAATACAGCAAGTGTAAACTTACACAAAAGTGTAAGTTTTCATTTGTGAATCAAGCCCTTTCTTTGCTTCCAAATTCCAACATATTCTGAAAGCCAGGAATAAGGTAGAGAGGATGTTAGGATAAAAATAAATGGGTACCATTAAAGAAAGAAATAAGCAAGTGAAATATTAAAACCTGAAATTGGTGTTTTAGCAAAAAAGGCAATGCATTGATTGGAATAAATATTGAAGTGTAGAGGTAAAGTATCACATGAATGACAGCATTACATCCTCATCTCCATCCTCCTTGTCCCAACCTTGACTAGATGAGGCATTCCTGCCTCCAACAGACTTTTACCATTCCAGAAGGATCTTTGATCCTGATTCAAAAGTCTCTCTTCTAGCTCATGGTTACAGAGTAGAAGAGTGTTCCTCCCCATGTCCCACCTCCAATAATCTTTCTGTCACTGACAGAGATCCATGCATGAAGGTATGTTCAAACCTTTTTAACATAATGTAATTTCTATTATGCTTTATGCGTTGCCTGAAAAGCAGTTTAACTTACTTTGGTCAGCTTTTCTTCTCTGACTGCCAACGTGATTCCCACTCATGTGATGGGGCAGGAAGCTTCTGACTGCCAGTGGCCAGGCCGTTTGGGAGCCTGATTGGTGTCCCAGCCCCTCGCCAGTGCAGAATTTAGTGGTAGCGGCAAGGGAGTTCCATTTGTATGTTGAAGTCTGAGATTAACAGTTTGGGATTTAGGAGATGCTGCTAATAGAGCGACCTACATTTTCCTTCTGACTGTTATGGAGGAAGTAAAGGCTGCTTCAAAGCAGCATAATGAGCACCCTATCGAGAATGAGGAAGCAGTCTTGCATATCTCCAGAGGGGACCTCCAGAGCCTCATTAAGGAGCTGTTGATTTGTCTCTCTCTGAACCTCTGGCAAAGACATAGAGATAAAACATGGATGAAGATCAGGACTTTGATCAAAAGGGGAAGTACATATGAGGCACACAGCTCTGTGATCTCCTAAAATACAACAGGGAGGATCTGGGTTTAAGTGAGAAGTCTCAGCAGGATGAAGACTTTTATGCTCAATACAGTTGAGTGCAGGTGGATGATTTGCCCCTCCATGATGTATAGATAAGTCCACAGTTCCCTGTTTCCTTATTAAGAGGTATGCCCGCCTGGAGTTTCCCTCAAAACAAAACCTCAAAATTAACACTATTTTAGCGTCATTGGCTTCAACCTCTCCACTAGGCTCGGAAGATTCCACTTTGCCAGATATAGTTGCTAGAAAGTAGAGGCTAATCTTAAGTGGTCATTCACAGCATTTAATTTTGCAAAAGAAACCAACACATATTCAGCCTCTGCCACTTAAGTGCTCTTGAAGGATTTCTAGTGCACGTTTGATTGTCTATAGGAGAAGTATGATCCTACATCCATTTTGGCCAAGATGGAACTCTTCTTGCAATTCCTGTCGGATGTGTTATTTGATGGGATACGGGCAGCTTCGTCTTTAGCTGGAGAAGCTGTGGAAGGATGACACTTACTATAGATGAAATCCTGGAAGCAAGACCTGTCGCAAAGGCTATGAATTCAAAAACTGCCATTTACAGGACCAAAACTATTTGATGCAGAATTGGACAGTACAGTCCAAAAAGCAGCTAAGGACAAAAATATTCTCAAGCCCTTGAAGCTGTTCACTGGGAAGAAATCTTTTATGTCAAAACAATCGCCCCAGAAGATGCAGCACAAACAGCCCTTTCATTGCCAGGCCTAGGAGCAGAGGACTAGGATGTCCAGTAAAACCCAACCACTTACCCCCCAAAATCAAGTAGTCTAAAAAATGACTTTTCTGAGGTCGGTGCACAGCTAAAAGATTTTTTTCTTCAGTGTAAAGAGCATGTTACAGACCCTTGGGTTCTCACCATCATGAAGGAGGGATATTCAATACCTTTCTTCCACAAACCTCCAATGCACGGATTCCTTGCTATGCCCTTACCAAAAGATGAACCAAAAAGACACTCTATGGTCCTAAGTGTTCAAGCACAATTAGAGAAAGGGGCAGTAGTCCCAGTTTCAGAACATCAAAATGTAACAGAGTTTTATGTTACAGTCTTTTTAGTGCCACAAGTAGACAATTTTGGCCTGTTTTGGACTTGTAAGCACTGAACAAACATTTGTTAGTGGAGAAATTGTGCAAGATATCACTACAAGCAATCAAACCTCTGACATCAGAGGGCAATTTCTGGCAACGTTGGACCTGCAAGATGCCTACTTCTGTGTCCCTGTCCATCCAGAAAGTCAGGTATTTATACGTTTCACAGTAGGAGACCTGCATCTTCAGTTCCAGCCTGAAAGAAATTGGGCTGCTGGTTGAGGGGGAAGAAACCCTACTCAAGCAGCAACCACAGTCCTTGTTGTGGTGAAGTCACAAGCTAACAGCAAATTAGCCTGTGCTTAACCCTCTGGTAGCTTGGCACAAGAGCAGTCAGGCTTAACTTAGAGGCCATGTGCAAAATATTTATGCAGCACTTCAAACAAGGTGAAACACAACACAAAAAACTCTTACACCAATTTAGAAAAATAGAGTGAAATTTAGTAAATGAATACCAAAACAACAAAATTCAGTAGAACCATGTATATGCGATTCTAGCGTTTTAAGTGAAAATAGCACCAAAAAGCACAAAGCACCAACTGAGGTTATCCAGTCATGCCGGACTGGGACAAAGTCATAAGTTCAGGCTAATTGCGATGGAGTGCGGGCCAGCTACAGGGACCCAGTTTTTCCACTGAACAAGAGTACCTTAAATCCTGGTTGTAGAGCATTGCGAGTTTCAGTGTCTAGGATGTGTCACACAGCCTATGTGATGCGAGGTCGTGGATGGGAGATACGTCAAACAGCAGCAGTTACGGGTATCTGCAAGGCTGCAATGCGAGCTCCTGCAACATCATCGAGGATGCCATTGATGAGGAACTTACAATGCGAAGTCCTGCTATGAAGATGCATTGCGTACCGGCTGGTCCTGAAGAAGGATCACTGATACAACATCGACTACAATAACATCGAAGTACAAAATTATCGAGTCAACAATATCGTATACAAAAATATCGACACCCAATACACAAAACAGAAATAACACAAACATCTATAAAAAATATTGTTTAACCCCTTCCATGCTCATGATAGAATGGTTCCGTCATGAGCATAAGTGCAAGTGTGCTCATGACGGAACCATTCCGTCATGAGCACACTTAAAAAAATTCCATCTGCTGTAAACAGCAGAGGGATTTCCCATTTTTTTTTTGCTTTGGGAGGTGGGGAAGAGCTTCCCCAACCTCCCAAAGCATGGATTGGGTTTTCATTGTAATGACGATCGCATCATTACAATGAAAACAAAACTGAAACTTAGTTTCAGTTTCACAGTTTCGTGCTTGTGGGGCTATCTCAGCCCCCGAGCACCAAAAAACATGGGCGAGGTATTGTTGGAAAGGGGAGAATCTCCACTTTCCAATGGTACCCTTCTCAAGTGGATCCCTGCTCCTGGATCACTCCAGGAGGGCGATCCCCAAGCAGGGATCCACCCACTAGCCACCAGGGAGGGGGGAGCGGCCCCTTGGGCATGGGCCTTTGCTCCCCCACATAAACTTTTGCCAGACAGCCTTTCTGCCCCCCGGGGGGTAGATGGGAGCAGTAGCCCCCAATCTGCCCCCCCCAGAAAGCAGCCTACGCACCAGGGATTTGTTTTTATATGCCAGGGGTGGGGGCTGCCCAGAATGGGCATGCCAATGCCCCCACCCTACCCCCCCAAAGAAGGCATAAGGATTTCTGCCCCCCCAGCAGGCAGATGGGGGCAATAGCCCCTGATCTGCCCCCCGGGGGGTAGAAAACCAACTAGGCCCCAGGGATTATTTTTATCCAAAGTTCGGGCGGGGGCTGCCCAGAATGGGCATGCCAATGCCCCTAAACTCCCAAAAACATGCCACAGTCTTTCTGCCCCCCCAGGAGGCAGATAGGGGCAGTAGCCCCTGATCTGTCCCCCGGGGGGGCCAGAAAGCCCACAAGGCACCAGGGATTTTTTTTTATATACTTAGGGGTGGGGGCTGCCCAGAATTGGCATGCTAATGCCCCCATCCCCCCAAAAAAATGCTACAGTCTTTCTGCCCCCCCTGGGAGGCATATGGGGCAATAGCCCCTTATCTGCCCCCCCGGGGGGCATAAAGTCCCCTAGGCACCAGGGACTTAATTCCCTCAAAGTTTGGGGTGGGGGCTACCCAGAATGGGCATGCCAATGCCCCCACCCCCCAAAAAAATGCCAGTCTTTCTGCCTCCCCAGGAGGCAGATGGGGACAGTAGCCCCTGATCTGCCTCTCGGGGCGTAGAAAGCCCACAAGGCATCAGGGATTTTTTTTTATATACGTAGGGGCTGCCCAGAAAGGGCATGCCAATGCCCCCATCCCCCAAAAATTGCCACAGGCTTTCTGCCCCCAAGAGGCAGATAGGGGCAGAAGCCCCTTATCTGCCTCCCGGGGGGGGCAGAAAGCCCAATAGGCATAAGGTAATATATTTTTTTTTAATTCAGGGGTGTGGGCTGCCCAGAATGGGCATGCCAATACCCTCCCACCCCCCAAAAAATGGCACATTCTTTCTGCCCCCCAGGAGATAGATGGGGGCAGTAGCCCCTGATCTACCCCCCCAGGGGGCGTCAGAGAGTCCACCAGGGGCCAGAGATTACACTGGATTTTTTTATGCGTGGGGGTGGGGCCTGCCCAGAATGGGCATACCAATGCCCCCACACCCCCAAAAAATAGCCACAGTCTTTCTGCCCCCCTTGGGAGCATATCGGGGCAAACCCCCCCCCCCCCGGATTCTCCCCCCAGGGCGGCAGAAAGCCCACTAGGCACGGACTTGTTTTTAGCAATGTGCCTACCTGTGGATTTTGGGCCCTAGCCCAGCCAGCATATAGGGAAAACCTAGCAAACCTGTACATTTTTGAAAACTAGACACCAAGGGGAAACCAGGATGGGGTGACTTGTGTGGCCTCTCACCAGGTTCTGTTACCCAGAATCCCTTGCAAACCTCAAACTTTGTCAAAAAAACCACATTTTCCTCACATTTCCGTGGTGGAAAGGTCTGGAATCTGCGTGAATCCAAAAAATTCCACCCAACCCGCATTCCCCAAAGTCTTCCGAGAAAAATGGTACCTCACTTGTGTGGGTAGGCCTAGTGCCCGTGACAGGAAACGGCCCAAAACACAACGTAGACACACCACATTTTTACAGTGAAAACTGACCCTTTTTTTCAAAGTGCCAAGCTGTAGATTTTGAACCCTAGCTCTGCCGGCACCTAGGGAAACCTAGCAAACCTATACATTTTTGAAAACTAGACACCCAGGGGAATCCAGGTTGGGGTGACTTGTCTGGCTCTCACCAGGTTCTGTTACCCAGAATCTCTTGCAAGCCTCAAAGTTTGTAAAAAAAACCAACAAATTTTCCTCACATTTCTGTGATGGAAAGTTCTGGAATCTGCGTGGATCCACAAAATTCCTCCCACCCCGCATTCCTCAAAGTCTTCTGATAAAAATGGTACCTCACTTGTGTGGGTAGGCCTAGTGCCCGCAACAGGAAACAGCCCAAAACGCAACGTGGACACAACATTTTTACAGTGTAAAAGGACCCTTTTTTTGCAAAGTGCCTAGCTGTAGATTTCGAACCCTAGCTCTGCCGGCACCTAGGGAAACCTAGAAAACCTATACATTTTTTAAAACTAGACACCCAGGGGGATTCAGGATGGGGTGACTTGTCTGGCTCTCACCAGGTTCTGTTACCCAGAATCCCTTGCAAACCACAAACTTTGTAAAAAAAACATTTTCCTCACATTTCTGTGATGGACAGTTCTGGAATCTGCTTGAATCCACAAATTTTGTACCACCCAGCGTTCCCCCAGGTCTCCCGGTAAAAATGGTACCTCAGTCCCGTGTGTGGGTCAAGTTCCCGTGACAGGCAAGGGCCCAAAATGTATTGCGGAAACATCAAAATTACCAATCACAAAACAACCTGGTTTTGCAAGGGGGGGTCTCCTGGGTTTTTGGCCCGGGCTCGGCGGCCATCTTGGGAAACCTACCAAACCCACACATTTCTGAAAACTAGACACCCGGGGGAGTCCAGCAAGGTATGGCTTGCGTGGATCCCCCAACGTTTTCCTACCCAGAATCCCCTGCAAACCTCAAATTTAGCTGAAAAAAATCACTTTTTTCTCAAATTTCTGTGTGGGAAAGTTCTGGAATCTACATGGATCCACAAATTTCCTACCGCCCAGTGTTCCCCCAGGTCACCTGATAAAAATGGTACCTCACTCGCGTGGGTGAGTCAAGTACCCGCGTCAGGCAAGGGCCCAAAACGTATTGAGGAGACCTCAAAGTTACCTATCACAAAACAACCTGGTTTTGCAAGGGGGGGTCACCTGGGTTTTTGGCCCCTGGCTCGGTGGCCATCTTGGGAAACTACCAAACCCACACATTTCTGAAAACTAGACACCCGGGGGAGTCCAGTGAGGTATGGCTTGCACGGATACCCCAACGTTTTCCTACCCAAAATCCCCTGCAAACTTCAAATTTAGCTGAAAAAAATCACTTTTTTCTCAAATTTCTGTGTGGGAATGTTCTGGAATCTGCATGGATCCACAAATTTCCTATCACCCAGCATTTCTCCAGGTATCCCGATAAAAATGGTACCTCACTCGCGTGGTTGGGTCAAGTACCTGCAACAGGCAAGGGCCCAAAATGTATTGAGAAGACATCAAAATTACCTACCACAAAACAACCTGGTTTTGCAAGGGGGGTCAACTGGGTTTTTCGCCCCGAGCTCTGCGGCCATCTTGGGAAACTACCAAATCCACACATTTCTGAAACCAGACAAGCAGGGGAGTACAGCGAGATATGGCTTGCGTGGATCCCCCAACGTTTTTCTACCTAGAATCCTCTGCAAACCTCAAATTTAGCTAAAAAAACACATTTTCCACATATTTTTGGGTGGAATCGCCGTGCCGGCACAAATGTCCTATCCCACAGCGTTCCCCTCAGTCTCCCGAGTAAAATTATTCCTCACTTGTGTGGGTGTCCAATACAGAATTGGCTAAATACATAATAGTAGCGCTTAAAATTCTTTGTGCTATACCCTTAATCACTATGTTTTTGGCTCTTCCCAGTCACAGGCCCTTGTCCCACCCAAACAAGTGAGGTATAATTTTTTTCGGGAGACGGAGGGGAACATTTTGGGGTAGGACATTTGTGCCGGCACTGTGATTCCATGCAAAAATATGTGGAAAATGTGGGTTGTTTTGTGATAGGTAATTTTGATGTCTCCTCAATACGTTTTGGGCCCTTGCCTGTCGTGGGTACTTGACCCACCCACGTGAGTGAGGTACTATTTTTATCATGAGACCTGGGGGAACGCTGGGTTATAGGACATTTGTGGATCCATGCAGATTCCACAACTTTCCCACACAGAAATTGGAGAATTTTTTTTTTTTTTCAGCTAAATTTAAGGTTTGCAGGGGATTCTGGGTAGGAACACTTTGGGGGGTCCACTAAAGCCATACCTCGCTAGACTCCTCCGGGTGTCTAGTTTTCAGAAATGTGTAGGTTTGGTAGTTTCCCAAGATGGCCGCCGAGGCCGGGGCCAAAAACCCAGGTGACCCCCCTTAAAAAACCAGGTTGTTTTGTGATAGTTAAATTTGAGGTCTCCTCAATATGCTTTGGGCCCTTGCTTGTTGCGGGTAATTGACTCACCCACGCAAGTGAGGTAAAATTTTTATCGGGAGACCTGGGGGAACGCTGGCTGATAGGAAATTTGTGGATCCGCGCAGATTCCAGAACTTTCCATCACAGAAATGTGAGGAAAATGTGTTTTTTTTTACAAAGTTTGAGGTTTGCAAGGGATTCTGGGTAACAGAACCTGGTGAGAGCCAGACAAGTCACCCCATCCTGGATTTCCCTGAGTGTCTAGTTTGCAAAAATGTATAGGTTTGCTAGGTTTCCCTAGGTGCCGGCAGAGCTAGGGTTCAAAATCTACAGCTAGGCACTTTGCAAAAAAAGGGTCATTTTCACTGTGAAAATGTGGTGTGTCCATGTTGCGTTTTGGGCCGTTTCCTGTCGCGGGCACTAGGCCTACCCGCACAAGTGAGGTACCATTTTTCTCGGAAGACTTTGGGGAATGTGTGGTGTGTGGAATTTTGTCGATCCGCGCAGATTCCAGAACTTTCCACCACAGAAATATGAGGAAAATGTTTTTTTTTTTACAAAGTTTGAGGTTTGCAAGGGATCAAGGGTAACAGAACCTGGTGAGAGCCAGACAAGTCACCCCATCTTGTGTTCCCTTGGGTGTCTAGTTTAAAAAAATGTATAGGTTTACTAGGTTTCCCTAGGTTCCGGCAGAGCTAGGGTTCAAAATCTGCAGCCAGGCACTTTGCAAAAAAAGGGTCAGTTTTCACTGTGAAAATGTGGTGTGTCCATGTTGCGTTTTGGGCCATTTCCTGTCAGGGGCACTAGGCCTACCCACACAAGTGAGGCACCGTTTTCCTTGGAAGACTTTGGGGAATGCAGTGTGGGTGGAATTTTGTGGACCCACACAGATTCCAGAACTTTCCACCACAGAAATGGGAGGAAAATTTGTATTTTGTTTTACAAAGTTTGAGGTTTGCAAGGGATTCTGGGTAACAGAACCTGGTGAGAGCCAGACAAGTTACCCCATCCAGGATTACCCTGGGTGTCTAGTTTTCAAAAATGTATAGGTTTGCTGGGTTTCCCTAGGTGCCGGCAGAGCTACGGTTCAAAATCTACAGCTAGGCACTTTGCAAAAAAAGGGTCTGTTTTCACTGTGAAAATGTGGTGTGTCCACATTGTGTTTTGGGCCGTTTCCTGTCAGGGGCACTAGGCCTACCCACACAAGTGAGGCACCATTTTCCTTGGAAGACTTTGGGGAATGCGGGGTGGGTAGAATTTTGTGGATCCACGCAGATTCCCGAACTTTCCACCACAGAAATGTGAGGAAAATGTGTTTTTTTTTACAAAGTTTGGGGTTTGCAAGGGATTCTGGGTAACAGAACCTGGAGAGAGCCAGACAAGTCACTCCATCTTGTATTCCCCTGGTGTCTAGTTTTCAAAAATGTAGAGGTTTGCTAGGTTTCCCTAGGTGCCGGCAGAGGTAGGGTTCAAAATCTACAGCTAGGCACTTTGCAAAAAAAGGGTCAGTTATCACTGTGAAAATGTGGTGTGTCTACGTTGCGTTTTGGGCCGTTTCCTGTCACGGGCACTAGGCCTACCCACACAAGTGAGGTACCATTTTTCTCGGAAGACTTTGGGGAATGCGGGGTGGGTGGAATTTTTGGGATCCACGCAGATTCCAGACCTTTCCACCACAGAAATGTGAGGAAAATGTGGTTTTTTTGACAAAGTTTGAGGTTTGCAAGGGATTCTGGGTAACTGAACCTGGTGAGAGCCAGACAAGTCACCCCATCCAGGATTCCCCTGGGTGTCTAGTTTTCAAAAATGTATAAGTTTGCTAAGTTTCCTTAGGTGCAGGCAGAGCTAGGGTTCAAAATCTACAGCAAGGGACTTTGCAAAAAAAGGGTCAGTTTTCACTGTGAAAATATGGTGTGTCCACATTGCGTTTTGGGCCATTTTCTGTCGCGGGCACTAGGCCTACCCACACAAGTGAGGTACCATTTTTCTCGGAAGACTTTGAGGAATGCTGGGTAGGTGGAATTTTGTAGATCCACACAGATTCAAGAACTTTCCACCACAGAAATGTGAGGAAAATGTGTTTTTTTTTTACAAAGTTTGAGGTTTGCAAGGGATTCTGGGTAACAGAACCTGGTGAGAGCCAGCTAAGTCAGCCCATCCTGGATTCCCCTGGGTGTCAAGTTTTTAAAAATGTATAGGTTTGCTAGGTTTCCCTAGGTGCCGGCAGAGCTAGGGTTCAAAATCTACAGCTAGGCTTTTTGGAAAAAAAGGGTCAGTTTTCACTGTGAAAATGTGGTGTGTCCACGTTGCGTTTTGGGCCGTTTCCTGTCATGGGCACTACACCTACCCACACAAGTGAGTTACCATTTTTATCGGGAGACTTAGTTGAATACAGGATTGTAGAGCAACTGTTATTAGACAAGTTGGCCTAACGGCTAGGGGGGTCGACCTCGAATCTGGGGAACCGGATTCGAGTCTCGGCAGTGACGCTGAACATCCTGTGATTCTGGGCAAATCACTTAATCTCCCTGTGCCTAACAAAAATGAATGTGTCCTCATGTAACGCAACTGGTGCTATGTAAAGCGCTCTGATACCCGATACCGTGTCAATTTCGCGCTATATAAAACTCCACAAAAAAAAAATGCATTTCTGCCTTCCAAAGGTAAGACAATGTGTAAAAAAGAAGTCACTTTGAAAAATGTACTATAATTCATATGCTGGTATGGGTACCCACAATTTCGGAGATGTGCAAATAGCTACTGTTTCTAAACTCTATGGGGCCCATTAGGATGGCGGGCGGATCGCCCCCGCCGGGCCGGCGGTAGCCACCGCCGGCCCGGCGGGGGCGTTCCGCCAGCCATCCTCACTAGAATGACCCCCCGCCATATTATGATGGCTGGGGGGTCTGCGGCTGATGGGAAGACCGTCCGTCGCTTTTCCGCCAGTTGACTCGTCGACCGGCGGAAAAAGTGCCTGCATATGGTGGCAGTGTCTGCGAGACACTGCCATCCATATCAGGATGCTGGCCGTCAATGGCCTTTCCACGGCGGCATTGCCGCCATGGAAAGGCATACAGTCCTTGCTTTTGGGGGCCCGTTTCGGGCCCCCAGGGTGAAGGGGGGGTGGGGGATGCACATGGGGGTACCTATGGTACCCCCCTCATTGCCATGCACTACGTGGCAGGCACCACGTGGTGCCTGCCATGTAGTGCATGGCAGTGCCGTGCACAGTCCTTTTCCATTGCGGGCGGGTCTGCAGCCAGCAGATCCACCCGCATTGGAAAATGCACAGGATGCGCCCTCCAGTGTGGCGGGCGCATCCTAATGTGCATGGCGGGACCGCCGCAGCATCAGCGGGCGGTCCCGCACTCAGTTACGGTGGCGGGCGGACTATGTCCGCCTGCCATCGTAATAGGCCCCTATATTTTGTTCCCATTTCAGAAATACATAGGTGTCTTTCATACCGATTTTTCCCTGTTTATATTTTCCCAAATGAATTGCTATATACCCAGTACACAATAAAAAACCATTGCAAGATGCTGCTCAGTTATTGGCTCTGGGTTCCTCGGGTTCTTGGTGAACCTACAAGTCCTATATATCCCCACAACCAGAAGGGTCCAGCGGATGTAACGGTATATTGCTTTAAAAAATGTGTCATACTTAGAAGAAATTAGAGGTGAAAACGTTGGTACAAATGGCTGTTTTTTGCAAGTCATTTTCAATTTTTCCTATTTGCAACTGTTAGTTTCTATAAGAAAACCTTAAAGGATTTACACAAATGACCCCTTGCTGAATTCAGAATTGTATCTACTTTTCATAAATGTATAGCTTTCCAGGATCTATTATTGCTTTTATACACATTTTTACCATTAACAGGAAGGAGGTTGAAAGCACAAAAAATAGCAAAAATAGGCTATGTCCCAGTGAAATGCCAAAACTGTGTAAAACATCTTGGTTTTCTGACAAAAGTCTGTCAGGCCCTGAAAGCTGGGAAGATGGTGATTTCAGCACCAGAAACCCTTTGTTGATACTATTTGCAGGGAAAAAACTAGACGCTTTCATCTGCAGCCCTTTTTTCCCATTTTTCCCCCCAAAAAAGAAAATTTTGCTGAATTCTAGCTAGTTTCTGGGTCCCTTCCAGGGGAATCAAAAAACCCTGGGTACCTTTAAAATTCCCATTGTGTTGGAAGAAAAGGACGCAAATTTGGCGTGGATACCTTATGTGGTCAAAAAGTTACAGGGACCTAAGTGTTAACTACCTCAAATAGCCAAAAAAAGCTTAGCACGGGGGGGGGGGAAAGGGCTAGTAGCAAAGGGGTTAAAGAAATCTCGATGACAAAAATATCAACAGCAAAAATAAAGAACACAAAATTATCGATAACATTAAAATAAAATGAAACACAACAAAAACATCGATTTAATAATATCAACAACACAAATATCGATGAAAAATATAAACTATACAGAAAATAACATTTAAAAATACAAATAAACTATTTTCAATAATATAATTAAAAAAACATATTCCAAACATTTTAAACATACACTAAAAAATAATTACAGAATTAATAACATTAAATAAAACAAATACACTAAAAATACAAAAACAAATATATAAACAAACAATACAACAAACAAATATCAAAAGTCCCAAAAATAAACAAACATAAATATATATCATATGTAAAACAATATATCACATTTAACTACAAATATATTTAATTAAAATTAATAAACAAAATAAACCAAACATTAAATAAACATACCAAATATTTAACAAATTTAAAGGTAACTGCAAAAAAATTCAAAAAAGCTACATCGACCAATACATTTAAACTACACCAACACTAACCAAAAGAAAACGGTAACTAATTAAATAAATACTATAAAAACAATTATTTAATTAACACAAAATTTACCATATAACGGACAAACACAGAGGAAGAACGAACCTTTACAAGACAGAAAACAGAACAAAAAAGAACTATACAAACAAGTATTCTGAAAATCTCTCATCAAAGGTAAGAATAAAACTTTATAACTAAATCAATAAAATTAGCTTAATTTTTTTTAACTAAAAGTATAACATGTTTTCCTTTATATGGCACAGATTAAACTTCACTCAAAACCCACCTAGAAAATTCAACAAAAAGATTTACGTCCACAACAACAATAAAATCAACATTACAAAAAATATATAACAAAGTACGTATATAACAAATAAAGTAAATAATTTAAAACAAATGAATTTAATAAAAAAGCAAAACATATCTAACAAATACTTTTTTTACAGCTTCTATAGAACTCAACAAAACCACAACATCAACAAAAGAAACTTCATCATCTAAACGCATGGCAGGCGGGTGGTCCCGTTACCACTAGGGTGGCGGGCGGACTTAAGTCCGCCCGCCATCCTAATCACCTCCTAAGTAAGTATAGTAGTTAACCCAAAAATAGAGCAAAATAATAAAAAACAATAAATTAAATAAAAAAGCAAAATATAACTAACAAATACTTTTCTCTTCACAGATTCTACAAACTTCAACATACAACATCAACAAAATAAACTTCATCAACTAAAAATAGTAAGTATTTTTCTCTTTCAACAAAATAAAAATAGAAAATAAATAAACGAAAAAATAAAATTAAATGTAACACTTTAATAAAAATAAAATTTTACTTTTAACCCAACAGAAAAAAGAAACCATTGAATCAACCACGACCATCAATAAAATATCCCACAAGAAAATTAAACAAAGACAAATGTAAGTTTATTTTCAAATAAAAGAATTATTCAAACATGTTTACTATTAAACACCTTATAATTAATAAATATATATATATATATACATATATTCACAGATAGACAAAAAAATGGCAGAAGGAGCAAAATTCATCACATCACAAAAGGGAAAACTAGTTCTGTGCAACATGGGCTACACTTATACGAAGAAAAAATAACTGGAAACCAAACGCTTTGGAAATGTAGTAAATACTACGCCAATTCTTGTTATGGGCAGGCGCGGCCCGTGGTAGGAGTGCCGGTCGGGCGGTGACGTGGGGCGGGGGAGGGGCAGGGTGGGGGGTAGTAAACTATGGATTAAGGCCGAATACAGGTAAGTGAACATTTAAATAAATAAAACGAATTTCGTTGTGAGCGCTGCATCGCCAAATGCGATGCAGTGCGCGCAACGAAATTCGTTTTATTTATTTACATGTTCACTTACCTGTATTCGGCCTTAATCCATAGTTTACTACCCCCCACCCTGCCCCTCCCCGCCCCACGTCACCGCCCGACCGGCACTCCTACCACCGGCCGTGCCTGGTTATGAGAGAGCCACAACAGAAGAAACAAATGTAGTTAATGTCAGGGAACACAACCATCCCTCCAACATCACAGAAATAGAGGTCAGAGATGCTCTAGAAACATTAAGAGAAGCAAGCACCAGCTCCCAACAGACCAGTACCCAAATACTAAAAAACGTATTAACTAGAGTCCCTGAACATGTCACAGGACAGCTACCATCCATCCTCACTCTAAAAAGATTAATAGCCATAACTAAAAGTGCTACTGCTCAAATACCACCCACCCCCAAAACTTTTGCTGAAATACAAATCTTACCAGAATTCCCCGGTCGCCCACAAAGATGAGAAATTCATTCTTCATGACAATAACAGTCATGAAAAACGAATTATCATCTTTGCCACCAACAACAACATACAAAAACTTCAAAACTGCCAAACGGGGATGATGGACGGCACATTCAAAGTTTTCCCCAAACCTTTTTACCAACTATATACCATCCACGGTGAATATGAAGACACTAACATCCCCTTCATATATGCACTACTACCTAATAAGCTAAATACCACCTACATAGAGCTCTTTACAATAATAAAACAACACATCGACAACTACTTTCCACAAAAAATAATCATTGACTTTGAACAAGCAATGATTCAGTCAATTTTAAAAATATACACACACACTGCAATACAAGGTTGCTATTATCACTTCAACCAAAGTATCTGGAGACATCTCCAAAAATCTACTCTAAGTATAGATTACGCCACCAATAGCAACTTTGCCTATCAAATAAAAAAATGATGGCCCTTGCCTATGTGCCAACAAATGAAGTAGCCAACCATTAAAACATACTACTTGAAAGCCCTTTCTACCAAGCAAACGAAACAAAACTAGCTCCCTTCCAAGACTACTTTGAAGACACTTGGGTGGGAAGGCGTAATAGGTCAGGGCATCGTAGACAACCAAAGTTTCAAATTCCCTTGTGGAACGTCTACGATAGCACTCTAGCTCAAAAAGCTAAAACTAACAATGCAGTGGAAGGATGGCACAATGCCTTCCAAGCCACAATAGGAAGAGGACAACCAACTTTACACAAACTAATAGAATCCATAATAAAAGAACATAGGTATCAAGAGCTAAGGCTAGAGCAATCCCTAACTAAAATAGGCCCTAAACTAGGTAAACAAACAAAAACAATGTATGAATACCTACAACATAAAACTCGACTATTTCCAAACACCAAAGGGCTAGAATACCTAGACATGATTGCTAAATCTATACTATAAACAAAAAACAACCCTAAACATCATAAGCATTTTTTAAATAATAAAACATTTAAACTACACAATTCTGCTCTCTTTTAAATGAATAATTATAATTATGTCATTTAAATATTTAAAACGTGCATATAAATATAGGACCTAATATAATTATTAAAATAAAAAAGAAACAAAAAACCCAATTATAACCAAAAACATTTCTTACCCATTATAATAAAAAATAACTTACAGTTATGTTGCAGAAGACGGTCCTTGAAAACGATTAAATCTATTGTTGTTAAATCGAAAGATGAATCCATTGGAAAACAAAGCCCAAAAAGAATGCAAAAATACAACTGTCGAAAAAAAGCTCCAAATATGCAATCCTCTCAATAAGGAAACACTCAAAAACCCAAAAATTAGCTTTAAAAAAAACACAAAAATAGAACTGTAGAAAAAAGGCTCCAATGACATAATCCTATCCACGACGAAACCCTCAAAAACCCGAAAAATTGCTTTAAAAAAACGATCCAACAAACCCAAAAAAAGGAAATGTAAAATATTAACTTGTATCAAAGAAACAAAATACATTTTCCTTTTGAAAAAAATAAAGGCGTTCTCAGCAACGTCAGTCCACGAAACGGAAAACTTGTGAAGAAAAAAAAAGAACACCCTCCCACAATAACATTTAAAAACCCACAAACATTAACACTTACATTAAATACAACATAACATAATTAAACAACACATAACTAACACTACATAACACTCTACTTCTATTCAACACTACGTCAAACACATCAACTACTAAACTACCAAAACAACATCTTACTACACCAAAATCAAACAATTAACGACCTAACAAATCTAACTACACTACTACTACCTTGCCCCTACCCTAAAAGTATCCTAAAGTAAAATAAATCAAACTTACCTTAACTGACGAAACGCAGGTCCCATCCTCGAGGTTCCGTCTTGCAAAATGACCTAAAAATGAAACAGATAGACAGAAAAGTGAGAAAAAGGAAAAAAAAAGCAGCGTAATAAAAATGAAAAAAAGACTAAGGGGCCTATTACGATCACGGGCGGATCGCCACTGCCGGGCCGGTGGTGGTCACTGCCGGCCTGGCGGTGGCGATCCACCCGCCAAATGACCCATGTTCACCCCCGCCATATTAGTATGGCGAGGCGCACCGCGGCGGACGGAAAGACCGTCCGCCGTTTTTCTGCCGGTTGGATTGCCAGCCGGGCGGATAAGGCTCAGGTTATGGTGGCGGTGACTTGCAGGCACCGCCATCCATATTAGGATGCATGGCTTTCCATGGCGGAGACTCCGCCATGGAAAGGCATGCGGGAAATCACTGTGGGGGCCATTGCGTGCCCCCGGGGGTTAGGGGGTGTGGGTGGTTGCACTGGGGGGTACCCTTGGTACCCCCCATCATTGCCATGCACAAGGTGGCAGGCACCGCACGGTGCCTGTCACCTTGTTCATGGCAATGCACAACATGGGCTTTGGCATTGCGGCAGGTGCTGCTTACAGCACCGCCCTCCGCAATGTCAAAGTCGAGGATGCGCCCGCCAGTGTGGCGGGCGCATCCTAATTTGCCTGGCGGGACCGCCGCAACTTCGGCGGTCGGTCCCGTGCTCCGTTGCGGTGGCGGGCGGACAAAGTAAGCCCGCCATCGTAATAGGACCCTAACTCCCTATAGACAAGAATGGAGAATTAATAAAAAAATCCAAAATATTAAATGTATTTTTTTTATCGTAAAACATGTTTTCAAATGTTCCAAAAATTTACAAAAAATTGTAAAATATACATTAAGGGGCTGATTCCGATCTCGGCCGGTCGGCACCGAATCGGATTCGGCTGAACCTGATCCGATTTGGAGCCCTTTTTCCCGACCGATTCGTACGTGCGTCCGGCTGAGCGAGTACGATGCGAGCGCGTGTGAATTCGCCAACCGATTCGTTCACGGGTCCCAACCGCTCCGACCGACTCGCACGGATGCGCCTCGCACCGCGCAATGGAGACGTTCCCCGACCGGGCAAGTACGATGCGCGCCGCGAGCAGTCCGACCGACTCGCGAGCAGTCCGGCTCCAAGAAGCAGTCGGAGCCGTACTTTGGGGGTCCGTGTCGGACCCCCCTGTACGCGTAGCCGCGTGAGTCGCTTCGAGGTGTACCCACTGTAGGGGACGCCCTTGTTCGCCTCGCACCCATTGAGTCAATGCGAGCCCGCATACGCGTTGTACGACCGGCTCCCATTGACTTCAATGGGAGTCCGACCGACTCGAGTCCGATAGCATACGTGCACATCGTACTCGTTCGGTCGGGCTGCTAGGGTCCGATTCGGTCGGAAATCTCTCCGGGTCCAGCTCGTTCGGAGAGATTTCCGTCCAGAATCGGAATCGGCCCCTTAATATTATATTATCAAAAAACTAAAAATATAATATTTAATATATATTAAAATGTATGTTTGTCTCATGTACTTACCTTCAAAATATAAAATTACAATAAAACTATTGTAAATGTGCAATCAATATAACAAAATAAAAAAATATATATATTATAAAATATATATTTGTAAAAAAATGGTAAATTATGTAATATATTAAATATTATTATCTTAATAATAATATTTAATATATTAAATAATAATAAGAATGTACAATATATACATTTGTAAAATACATATATAATTTTACATAAAAAATTTAATTAATAAAATGTATTAAGAAAATGTAAAAAGAAATGTTTACTTTTTCTCATAAAAAATGTTAAAAAATAAAAATGAAAATGTTAATAATTAAAATATTAATAATATATTTACTTTACTGTTACATTACTATACTCCAGAAAATGTATAATTTTTCAAAACTTAAAAAACAAAATTTATTAAAATATATTTTTAATTTTACTATATATTATACTTAATAAATTCTGAATAATATCAACATTTCTGAATCATGTTTTTAATATTGTCAAACATTGTATAACAAAACAAAATAAATACAATGTAATATTGAAAAAAAATGCTTCCTGGATAATAAACCATAATAAATTACTAATCCAACTCCAAAACAAAATAAACTCAGAGAAAGTGCTGGATAATAAACCATAATAAATTACTATTCCAACTCCAAAACCAAATAAACTCAGGGAAAGTGCTGGACAATAAACCATAATAAATTACTATTCCAACTCCAAAACCAAATAAACTCTGGAAAAGTGCTGGACAATAAACCATAATAAATCACTATTCCAACTCTAAAACCAAATAAACTCAGGGAAAGTGCTTTACAATAAACCATAATAAATTACTATTCCAACTCCAAAACCAAATAAACTCAGGAAAAGTGCTGGATAATAAACCATAATAAATTACTACTCCAACTCCAAAACAAACTAAACTAAAAACAAAGGGGCTGATTACGATGGTGGATGGACTCCAGTCCGCCATCGTCTCGGGGAATAGGACCGCCTGCCTACAAGGCGGCAATCCCACGGGGGGTATTAGAATGTGACCACCACCGTGGCGGTCACACTTACCATACTTTGCATTGCGGCGGGTGCTGCTGGCTGCAGCACCTGCCGCAATGTAAACACGGCACTGTTTACATTTCCCTACACTAAGGGGCAGGCACCATGTGGTGCCTGCCACATGGTGCAGGGAACTGTTGGGGGCCCCTCCCACCCCCAAAAGAAAGCGCCCAGGGTGAAAGGGGGCCCGCTACGGGCCCCCGATGTCCATCCCTGCCAGCCTTTTCATGGCGGGTGAACCACCATGGAAAGGCTGGCTGCGATTGACATCATAATCTGACCGGCAGTGCTTAACAGGCACCGCAGCCATTCTGGGCTATGCGGGCGGTCCGACTGGCGGTCGGAAAATGACCGCCTGTCAAAACCGTGGCGGTCGGTCTTTCCGACCGCCACGTTTCCGCCCGCCATAGTAATCTGGTGGGCGGGTTCACCGCCATCGTAATCAGCCCCAAAAGGCTGAATAATAAACCCCCCAAAAATTACTATTCCTAACTTCAAAGCAAAAATAATAAAGGAAAATACTACATATTGTAAAAATGACGAATATGTAAAAACATAAATATTTCAAAACTATTTAAAAAGAAATTGAAATTTTTTTTGATAAAAATCAACAAGTAGAACATTGTTTCTGAAATTTGTTCCTAAAAAATTTAATTAATTAAAAAAAAAAAATTTAAAAATACAATTATTAAATTATATATTATTACAAAATTGAGACACCCCTTCTCACAAAAATTTCAAAATATAAATATTAAATTTTAAATCAGAATTAAAATTTAAAAAAGTAACATTTAAATGTATTTAAATTTTATTAAAACTAAATAAATAAAAAGCAAAACAAGAAAAATAATATATAAAAAATAATAATAAACCAATCATATATTTATTTAATTTGTTTTTAATTAAAAAAATATTTATAAAATATTTTACACAATTTACACCAAAATATTAACCATCGAAATAATATTCAATGTTTTTGAAAAATTAATTAAAAAATTATATTTTTAATTATTTATATATTTCAATATTTTTAAATTAAAAATTATTTTTAACAAACATTCTTAAATTACTCCCCACCCGTATCCCCTATAAACCCAAAATACCGCTCCTCTAATTTTACAAAAATTTAAAAATCATTTTAAATTTCAAACAAATATTTTTAACTTACTTCCCACCCTTATCCCCTATAAACCCAACATCCCGCTCCTAAAAATAAATTAAAATACAATAAAAACTAGAATTTTCACGAAAATTTAAAAATAAATATAAAATAACTACTACCAAATGAATAAAAAGACAAACATAATACAAAAACAAAAAATATTACAAACAGTCAATATTATTAACAACAATATATTTGCAATCGATATTTACAAATACGACATTTCTACATTACACAAAAATCGATATTTTAAACAACGAAAAAACTTACCTCTAAATTTTCCTCCATCGATATTCTTGAATTGATATTCATGCAATTCGATACTTCGACGTCAATATTCTGTCTCTGCACCCCTGAAGAATCATCTAGGCTTGTGATGCAGAGTCCTGCCCCAGCCTCGAAGATGCCACCAATGAGGGGCTTGCAATGTGAAGACCTGCATCGAGGATGCATTGTACAGCGGCGGTCTCAAGGAGGCTGTGGGCTGCGATGTGAAGTCCTGGGTTAGGGTTGCATTGCACAGCGGTTCCTATGTGGAGTTTGGCATGGTGATGCACCACAAAGCGGCTCAGATGCAGAGGTTCTGAGAGGCAATGCATTGGTTCTGCTGGCACCACAGTTGAGCTTACAGAGCACCTTCACACCCACTTCAAAGAGTCCAGGACTGCAGTGGCACCACTTGAAGGATAAGACTCACAACAGGCAGACTCCAGGTGCTGGGTGCTAGGTGGTTAGAGTATTCTACCCCTGAGGCTGTGGTCAGGAGACCAGCCACCTAGCCCTTGAAGTCACTCTGGTGGTCCTGGATTAAAGATGCTGGTCCAGTCCTTCACTTGGGCAGAAGGGCAGCACAGCAGGGCAGCATAGTGCCAGTACTTCTTGCAGCACAGGAGTCCTTCTTCTGAGTTTTAAACAGGTCCAGATGTTTACTGAAGAGTTGGGCTGTGAAGTCCAACATTTATACCTGGTGCCCACGGTGAAGTAGGAGACGTTTCTAGAGCCTTCCAGCCCCTGAGCTGTCAGACATCCCCTTCCTCCCTGCTCTTGCCCCAGCTTATCTGGGGAGAGCACTCAGGCAGAACCTTCGCGATAAGAAAGTGTGGTAGGTGACAGCTCCTCCCCCTCATCAAGCCAGAGATAGCCCATTATGCCAACACCTATGGCCCTTTGTCTCACTGTCTGGGAGCAATACATAATGACCAACTGTCAGCTACATCTAGTCATGTGACCCAGAGACAGGCTACAGGCACCAAGTGGTTGGAACAAGAAAATGCCATCTTTTTTAAAGTGGCATTTTCAGAAGTGGGACTAAAAATTCAACTATACCATTACAGGGGTCTTTTAATTAAAATTCTTGACACCACACTAGACCTGTCTACCTGCTTCCAATTGAAACGTATCCTTTATTAAATACAATAACGTAACCTAATGTTATTCAATGGGAGAGGTTGGCCTTGCAGTAGTGAAAAACAAATGTAGGAGTTTTCACTACCAGGACATGAAAAACTTAAAAGTACATGCCCAACATTTTAAATACACTGCACGCCGTCCATTGGGCTATATAGGGCCTACCCTCAGGGTAACTTACATGTATTCAAAAGGAAGGTTTGGGCCTGGAAAAAGGTTTATTTTGCCAGATTGAAATGGCAGTTTCAAACTACACACACAAACTTCAATGGCAGACCTGGGACATGTTTGAAAAGTCTACTTAAGTGAGTGGCAGAATAAAGGCTGCAGGCCCACTAGTAGCATTTAAGTTAAATGCCCTGGATACATGAAGTACCTCTTTACTAGGGACTTACAAGTAAATAAAGTGTGCCAATTAATGGCAAGCTGGTTCCACCATGTTTAGGGGAGAGAGCACATACACTTTAGCACTGGTTTAACCTTTGGCCTACAGGTTAAGGCGGTCACATTCTCCACTTTCCTGGTCTTAAGGAGGCTCAGAAAGATTTTTCCTTTCAGCCCTATCAATGCCCATAAAACTGTGATCACAGCACTAGTGCCAACAAAATTAGATTACTGCAATGCCTTATTTTCTAACATGCAATATAAAATCCTCAACAGACTCCAGGTCCTGCAAAATACAATGGCCAGAATATTAACAGGGATTCCCAAACACAAATCTGCACCGAAAGCCATCAAACTTCTTCACTGGATGCCTTTCAGGCAGCGCATTAAGTTTAAATCTCTTTGCCTTGCCCATAAGGCTCTCCATGTAACTGGCCCAGAGTTCCTTAAACAATCTTTTAGATAGTATATTCCAAAGAGAAATCTGAGATCTTTGGGAGCTCAGAAACTGGTGGTTCGCAGGTTTAAACGAACCAATTGGGGAGGACGGGGTTTTGTGCACACCATATCCACTGAATAACAAATTGTGATAGATGTTCTTAGTTCCTGGTCGACAGGGTCAAGAGACAAATACATGAGTTTGTTGTGTGCGCTGCGTAAATAAATAAATACCTCGATTGATGTGCTTATGTGTTAGCTACACCTTCTGGGGTAGTTATTGATCATCACTATTACGCAGGACTGTCAGTAATGACGTATACTGGACTCAGTCAATACCATGCCCAAAGGAATTGGATGGGAGTCTGTTCGTATCCCTTTACCTACCTAAACATTGTGTCGCAAGGTATACTTTTGTGTTATAAATTAAAAACGCTAAGAACACTTGTGATCTGAATAAAAGTATGGCATGGAACGTTTCCTTGCTCCATAAAGGAGTGAGTTTCACACTTAGAAAAAGCTAAAATTAAAGTCTGAAACTGCATATCAGGTGGCAGCATGTATCCATAATAAGAAAGGCTAATTAGTGTATTCTGTCAGTTATTAATGGAAGGACAGACCAAGGAGACTCACGAATACAAACAATGCTCCTCATCAAAAAAGTAATACATTATCTTCCGTGTACAATTGAACATATGGCTGAAGCTCCCTCTCCCGGGGCATCAAGCGAAAGTTAAATGCATTGCGTAAATATTTAAACTGTTTTCTGAAAGCTGCGCGGGGTAGTCATTTAACAATGTGTCACTTGCTGGCCATAATGAATTCTAGAATAGAATAACAGCAGACAGGGCAGAGAAGCTCTTGTAAATTAATTAAATGCTTAAAGCGCCCAGCTTAAAGGTAAGGCTGTGTTCCATGTTCAATTGAGACTAGTAACCTTTCTGATTTAGCTGGTAAAACATTAAGGGGCATATTAACAACGGCCAGCGATAATTATCGCTGGCCGTGCTTAGCGATAATTATATTATTTCCGCCTATCTCTGGTATTTATCGCCCTGGTAGCGCGTTATTAACAACGCGTTACTCCAGGGCGATAAAGATTCCAGAGATAGCGAGGTTATCGCCCTTTTGCAGGGAACATCGCTGGTTTTCCAGCGATGTTCCCTTCAAAACGGCGATAACCTTGCTGATACGACCCTGTGGTTGTATCAGCAGAATCCATCTCCTATGTCTAACATAGGTAAGTCAGGATTATAGCAGACGTTAGATTTTGGCGAAAACGGCCGTTTCGCCAAAATTTAACGTCTGCTATAATCCTGTGGGCTGCCTTGTAAATATCGCGATGTGCACATCGGCGATATTTGCAACGTAGCCCATCCGGGGTACGCCTAGTAACGCCCACTTTGCATCTCATTAGAGATGCAAAGATGGGCGTTGGAGGAAGAGCGATAGTGCAAGGATTCACGCGATAGCGTGACCTTGCTGATTAGGCGATAAGATTATCGCCGCTTTTCGTCCGAAAACGGACGCTAAAGCAGCGATAATTGTTTATCGCCTCATTGTTAATATGCCCCTTAGTTACATTTACTTAAATGTGTTGTGAGAAAAGTAAGACAAACTCACGCAGGGGTGTTTTTAGGTAAGGTTATTTTTTGGCTTCTATAGAGCACAACTGCCCAATGCCATGGCATTGCAGTGGTTTTGGGGGGGGGGGTGATTTTTCAAACTGTTCTGCTGTTTCCATCACATATTAGAGACTAATTCTATTTGTGGATAAGTGAGAGCAGTCGCAGCCAGTATGACTCGCGTGTGTGGGGGGGACACGGGGAGGGGGTCGCGTGGGAGGGATGTTTAATTAATAAAAAAAGTTAAATTAACTTACCTTTGCCGGCCCGTCCCGCGTCGTCGGTCTGCATCGTCCTACAACAGGAAGCAGCTGCAGGCAGCCTCCCTCCCCTCACCTAAGCCAATCACAATGCTGCAATGGCAGTGTTGTGATTGGCTGGGACGCTGACCCCACAGGCGTCTATGGGGAGGCCATTTTCTCTATGTAGGCTGCATGCAGCCTAAATAGAGAAAACACTGTCAGCGCCCACAACAGTGGGCAAGCCACTCCTCCCCTGCCCTCCAGCAGACACGCCCACCCGCCCGCCCCCAATCAAACCCTGCCTTCTGCTTTCTCGCAGTGCGAGAAGCAGAAACATAAAATGGTATTTAAAATACCATTTTATGTTTCTGCTTCTCGCACTGCGATAAAGCAGTGGGGCGACGCTCCTCCGCCCACATGGAGGAGCCGCCCCTGAGTGAGAGTAAAGTGAATGAGAATGTGCCTTATTCTGATAGGTGAGTGTGTCTGCATTTAGTGAGAAATGAGTTTGATGGGTGAGACTAGAGGACTGGGCATAAATCACTTATGAATGTTTTTGGTTGGAACGCATGCCTCGTTCTCGTTGGAGGCAAAATATACCCTAATTTGACCTTAAGTGGGACAGGGAGCATATAGGTGACACCATCTCTTGGGAAAATGTCTAGTTACAACTCCACAACCAATATCTATGTTTTCCTAAACTGTGAGGTAGTATTCTCACCCTATAGAGACAAGGAGGGTTACTGACATCCAGGACCCTTACTGCCTCATTTACAAGCCCCTGTGCACAGCTGGAACGTCACTTTTATTGACATTCCTGCAGCGCACAGTGCAGTGCCATATCTACATAGCCACGTAAAGCCACCCTGCGTGGCTTTTTATAGCCTTGTATATGGTGTGAGGCAATGCAGCACAAGTCACTGCGATGTCTCACACTGCGATGGGGAGGCGTGCCATGGTAAGTAAAAAGGGAATGCCCAGATGTGGGTCCCATGCTCGCTAAGCCACCGGATTCAAGCTAGCCTGGCTGATGACGGGTGATACCCTAAAAGCGGTCCCTGGATGATTGTTTCTGGTCCAGGGAGACCAGGTCTGGCAGGTCGTACTTGACTGTTCCCATGGGGAGCAGGGTCAAGGCTGATTTGCATATGGCAGGTCCAAACTGGAATGGCGTGGTGAGCAAATAAATGAAGGATTCAACCCTGATCTGTGACTAGGGGTGAATGTTTGATTTGTTCAGCATTTCGTCTATCATCTGTTCTTTTTACTTTAGAAAGATGGCATTTTTATGCTCTTAGCCCTGTGTGCCTACATCCTGTCATCAAAACACATCTGGGGAGGGTGACAGCTGGCCTTTGTGTATTCTCTATAGACAGCCACACACAATGGGAGCTTAGGTGTGACTGGGAACAGCCTCACACAACTGAATAGACTATGTCCTGTCCCCACACAAAGGGCTGCATACCTCTCTGTTGTGAGTCTGGAGCCAGGGCAGGAAGGGAGGACCTCTGTGCATTTCAAAGACCCTTCTTTAAAGTCTCCCCAAGTCAAAGGCACCACTGAGTATACGAACTGGACTTCAGACCCTACCACTTCAGTACACTTCTGGAACTGAGGAAACCTTGTCAAGAAGAAGGACTGCTGTGCCGTTGAAGGGCTGCCACTCTGCTGGACTGCTGCTCTGGAAGAACTGCTTTCTTGCTGTGCTGACCTACTGCCTGTTGCCCGCTTTGCCTGGGTGAGAAGGACTGGACCTGCCTCTCTTTTCCCCAGAACCCCAAGTGACTCCAAGGGCTAGCTGGCTGGCCTCCTGATCGGTAGTCTTAGGGACAGAAAAGACTTTCAGCCACCTTACTCATATACCTCAATCATTGGAAGTGGCCCTAAGGTGTTTGCTTCTTCAGAGCCAATGCATCCTCAGCTGCAAGAGCATGAATTGATGCATTGCTGCTGTTGCAGGAGCAGAGCCGGAGCATCACCTTCGGATCACCTTCGGATCACCTTCGGATCCAGCACATCACCCTCGGAACCAATGCATCTTCTATTGCCGAAGCAGAGTCGGCGCATCCACTTCGGAACTAGTGCATCGTCCATGGAACCAACGCAACACCGCTTTTGCATGGAGAAAACCAACGCATCACCTTCGGAGCCAACGCATTACCCTCAGTACTGATGCATCACAGCTATTGCGTGGAGAACCCCAACACAATGCCTTCATTGTGTGGACTGTCGCCCACGAATCACCTTATCTGCACCCTGCATCTCATCCTAATCATCGACACACCACAGTACTTTCTCAGCGGGCAAATCCTGGTCCCTGTATCTGGCTCGCACTCAATCACGGTCGGCCTGAACTTTTGACTTTGTCCCGGTCCAGCGCGACCAGATATCCCAAATAGCTGCTTATTGCTTCTTAGTGCTATTTTACAGTTTATTCTTTAAAAAGTCATATCTCAAGTTTTGCTTATTACATTTTTGTCATTTTGGTCTTGTTTTATTTACAAAATTAAGTTCTATTTTTCTAATCTGGTGTGGAGTCTTTTTGTGTGGTGTTTTCACAGTTTTACTGTTTGAAGTGCTGCACAAATACTTTAAACATTGCCTCAGGTTAAGCCTGACTGCTCTGGGCCAAGCTACTAGAGGGTGAGCAAAGGTTAAATTAGGGTGTGTTTGTGACATATCCTGACAAGGATTGTGGTTCCTGCTTGGACAGGGTGCATACCTCTGCCAACCAGAAACCTCATTTCAAACCCACACTATCACCTAAAATTCATTTTGTATTGAATTGTAAATTAATTTATACAACTAAGGGGCCGATTCCGATCTCGGTCAAAGGCGCACCCAATACCATTCGGTCGGGAAAAAAGCCATGCGAATGCCTGTTTCCCGACCGATCCGTACAGCATACCGAACGAGTAAGTACGATGCGCACAACAGCACAGAATCCGGCCGAGTCGTACTCACCCAATCCAGGTCCTGTTCTCCGACCGAGGCGAATCCGGAAACGCAGAATCGAGTCGCACGGAAGGGAAAATGCAGCTCCGTCCGGCCGAACAAGTACGATGCGCTTTCTGTACGCGCCGAACCCGTCGCTACGCACGGCACGTCAAAGCATCCGGGAGAGGCGCACATAAGCTCCGATTCGCGCCACAACACGATCCACGGCTACGAGGCGAACACGCCAGCGACTAGGACGACGCGAAGCGACGAGGACGACGCGAAGCAATGAGAAAGACGAACGACACGAACCAACCATGAATCCCTTCATCCCGATCATACCAATATTCTACATTTACTACCGGAACAGGCACGGACGCGTACGGCGCAGAAGGTAAGTCAGACACCAACCACAAAACACATACAACACGTACACGACACATCACACACACAGGGATGCAGAATTTACTTACACCAGCAACAGCAGCACCATAGGGGCGGGATGCCCATCACCAATGCCACATATGCACACAGGGGCCTGAATGCGCACCACCACCCCTACCCAGGGGGGGCCGGATGCCAACCACCACTACCACCCTTAGCCAGGGGGGTGCCAGATGCCTACCACCACTACCACCCTTACCCAGAGGGGCTGGTGCCTACCACTACTACCACCCTTAGCCAGGGGGGTGCCAGATGCCTACCACTACTACCACCCTTACCCAGGGGGACTGGATGCCAACCACCACTACCACCCTTAGCCAGGGGGGTGCCAGATGCCCACCACCACTACCACCCTTAGCCATGGGGGTGCCAGATGCCTACCACTACTACCACCCTTAGCCAGGGGGCTGGATGCCTACCACTACTACCACCCTTACCCAGGGGGCTGGATGCCTACCACTACTACCACCCTTACCCAGGGGGTGCCAGATGCCTACCACCACTACCACCCTTACCCAGGGGTGCCAGATGCCTACCACTACTACCACCCTTACCCAGGGGGCTGGATGCCTACCACTACTACCACCCTTAGCCAGGGGGTGGCAGATGCCTACCACCACTACCACCCTTACCCAGGGGGCTGGATGCCTACCACTACTACCACCCTTAGCCAGGGGGTGCCAGATGCCTACCACCACTACCACCCTTACCCAGGGGGGCTGGATGCCTACCACTACTACCACCCTTAGCCAGGGGGTGCCAGATGCCTACCACCACTACCACCCTTACCCAGGGGGCTGGATGCCTACCACTACTACCACCCTTACCCAGGGGGTGCCAGATGCCTACCACCACTACCACCCTCACCCAGGGGGCTGGATGCCTACCACTACTACCACCCTTACTCAGGGGGGCTGGATGCCTACCACTACTACCACCCTTACCCAGGGGGTGCCAGATGCCTACCACTACTACCACCCTTACCCAGGGGGTGCCAGATGCCTACCACTACTACCACCCTTACCCAGGGGGCTGGATGCCTACCACTACTACCACCCTTAGCCAGGGGGTGCCAGATGCCTACCACCACTACCACCCTTACCCAGGGGGGCTGGATGCCTACCACTACTACCACCCTTAGCCAGGGGGTGCCAGATGCCTACCACCACTACCACCCTCACCCGGGGGCTGGATGCCTACCACTACTACCACCCTTACCCAGGGGGCTGGATGCCTGTCACTACTACCACCTCTACCCATGGGGGGCTGGATGCCTACCACTACTACCACCCTTACCCAGGGGGCTGGATGCCTACCACTACTACCACCCTTACCCAGGGGGTGCCAGATGCCTACCACTACTACCACCCTTACCCAGGGGGTACCAGATGCCTACCACTACTACCACCCTTACCCAGGGGGCTGGATGCCTACCACTACTACCACCCTTAGCCAGGGGGTGCCAGATGCCCACCACCACTACCCCCTTAGCCATGGGGGTGCCAGATGCCTACCACTACTACCACCCTTAGCCAGGGGGCTGGATGCCTACCACTACTACCACCCTTAGCCAGGGGGCTGGATGCCTACCACTACTACCACCCTTAACCAGGGGGTGCCAGATGCCTACCACTACTACCACCCTTACCCAGGGGTGCCAGATGCCTACCACTACTACCACCCTTAGCCAGGGGGTGCCAGATGCCCACCACCACTACCACCCTTAGCCATGGGGGTGCCAGATGCCTACCACTACTACCACCCTTACCCAGGGGGGCTGGATGCCTACCACTACTACCACCCTTACCCAGGGGGCTGGATGCCTACCACTACTACCACCCTTACCCAGGGGGCTGGATGCCTACCACCACTACCACCCTTAGCCAGGGGGTGCCAGATGCCCACCACCACTACCACCCTTAGCCATGGGGGTGCCAGAAGCCTACCACTACTACCACCCTTAGCCAGGGGGGGCTGGATGCCTACCACTACTACCACCCTTACCCAGGGGGGGCTGGATGCCTACCACTACTACCACCCTTACCCAGGGGGTGGCAGATGCCTACCACTACTACCACCCTTACCCAGGGGGTGCCAGATGCCTACCACTACTACCACCCTTAGCCAGGGGGTGCCAGATGCCCACCACCACTACCACCCTTAGCCATGGGGGTGCCAGATGCCTACCACTACTACCACCCTTACCCAGGGGGGCTAGATGCCTACCACTACTACCACCCTTACCCAGGGGGCTGGATGCCTACCACTACTACCACCCTTAGCCAGGGGGTGCCAGATGCCTACCACCACTACCACCCTTACCCAGGGGGCTGGATGCCTAACACTACTACCACCCTTAGCCAGGGGGTGCCAGATGCCTACCACCACTACCACCCTCACCCAGGGGGCTGGATGCCTACCACTACTACCACCCTTACCCAGGGGGCTGGATGCCTGTCACTACTACCACCTCTACCAATGGGGGGCTGGATGCCTACCACCAACACCACCCCCACTCATAGGATGGACAATGCATGACACAACCAGCACACCACAACCTAGGGAATGCAAGAAAAAGACATCCCCCAACACCATGACAAGCGTGTGTAGACTGTGTCAAATGCCTACAACACTGAACATGACTTTGAACATACAATGTGACCCCCTATCACATGTGCCACACATATATGTGTGTGGCCCCCACAATGCAAGCAGGCCATGACCATTGTGGCAATGGGGTCCAAACCCCCATCATCACAGTGACCAAAATGTAAGTGTGGGGTCCATAGCTGAAGCACATTTTGAACATTGTGGCAATGGGTTCTAACACCCCATCACCACAGTGACCAAAAGGTAAGTGTGGGGTCCATAGCTGAAGCACATTTTGAACATTGTGGCAATGGGGTCTAACGCCCCATCACCACAGTGACCAAAATGTAAGTGTGGGGTCCATAGCTGAAGCACATTTTGAACATTGTGGCAATGGGGTCCAAACCCCCATCATCACAGTGACCAAAATGTAAGTGTGGGGTCCATAGCTGAAGCACATTTTGAACAGTGTGGCAATGGGGTCCAAACCCCCATCATCACAGTGACCAAAATGTAAGTGTGGGGTCCATAGCTGAAGCACATTTTGAACATTGTGGCAATGGGGTCCAAACCCCCATCATCACAGTGACCAAAATGTAAGTGTTGACAAAGAAAGAGCTGCAACTGCCAAACTGCATGGATGATTCCTGGTCACAGAACATAAAACACATCAGTGGCAAAGTAGTGCATGTGTCCCATTGCAACATAAATTGGGGGAGCCAAATACTGCAGTGAAAATAAGACATACCTTTGGCCATGTGCAGACAAATAACACCCATGGGGGCTGACACTGTCAACATTCATCAATGACACAATGACAGAAGTGACCATCAGAATGCAGACCCACATATTTGCACCAATGGGCACACAAATGCAGATACCCTGTGGAGACTGTAGATGTGAGGTGAACAGATACCATACCATGGCAGCAATGGGACACACAAACCATGATCATTGTGCTGACCGATGACCTAGGAGTCCCAGGGACAGTAGGGGAAACCCACCAAACTACATACAGCCAATGGCACACCCAAGATATGCCAATGCAGTGGTGCAGATGCACAAACACAAACAGGCAGACCCACACTGCACATCATACACAACAGGTGAGGGGGGTGCCAGTGTCCCCAGGCAACCACACAACACATGAGGATACCTGAATACCAATCATACAGATGTGCATACAGTGCCACACAAAGGTAACTCATGGATCCAAATCCCCTATGTGGGCAAGCAGGCATTGTCAGATGAGAGGGAGCACAAATCACACATGTCACACAGGCACGTAGGAACAGCAACTGACACAGCAAGACACAGACACACCACAGCACTACCCCCAGGGCCCCCACAATGTGGTGACCCTGGGCTGCATTACAATCCCACTGTGATGACAAAGCTAAATGTCGTTCACACTGTGAACCACAGTCATGTGTCCTGAGCAACAAACTACCATCACACCTACACAAGCACAAATCAATTAGCATGGCCAGTAAGCCAAGGCCAACATGGAGGCAGGGGCCTAGCCGGGCAACAACTCTCATCTGCACACACTCAACACCACACCCTCGACCTCCAACAATGTGCAGCAGTGAAGCATACATGCACTGGTGACATTGCACATGCACCCATGACTATTCCAGGGTGGTGGGTGGGAACCAAGGTGCAGAAACACATCACACATGGCCACTCAACAAGACTCCTGAATGTCTGACACACTGCACACTACGCTGTACATGGACATAACGGCAATACCACACCAACCAATGGGATCCCAGCCACAGTCACACACCAATGAAGAAGCCAAGGTCACCCACAAAGAACACACATAGACAACAACCAACATTGCAGCCCGGACCCTGAGGAGTGCCAGCAGTCACACACACAACGTGTCACAATCACTGAAAGATAACACAAACTGGAAATCACATGACAGGGGCAAACAACAAGTGCCAAGGGGAAACCTGACTATGACCCATCTGCGTCTGCACACAAACTCAGCCCTGACAGCAAACACACCTATGGGTGACACCCTGATGACCAGTAATGTGCCATGCACCCACATCACAGAGAACCCAGGGAGAAGACTTTGGGGGAACATAGGTCAACTCAGCAAGCATCACAAACAGGTACAACACTAGGGATCACAGCATGCACAGCTAAACGGAAGTGAACACACAGACATGCACATACAACACACACCTTGGGCGCAGGCAATGTCACAGGAGTACACACTGCCATGAGGGGACTCCACTCCTGTGTGAGGAAAGCTGTGCCATATGTTGCCTCAGTAGGGCCCCATCATGTCAGCTGAGCACTTGGTCACACAATCAACAATTAGCACCAAATGAGGGCTCCCGTCACATCAGCCTGGTCATGGAAGTGCCAACGAAATCATCAGCACAGATCCAACACACTTGTATAGCAATGTTGCACTGACAACACAGATGAGTCCTTCCCCATTGATGCCCAAACCTGCATGTCCAGTGGAGATGGCCACATGGTCAGGGAAGTAGACGAATTGAACAATGGCAGGCACAACAGATGTGCAGGGGTGGAAGCCACAGATGTGAAATAGCTAATGTAAGTAGGAAATCCCATTGCCAAATACTGAACACATGACACCCTCAGATGCTGCTATGGATGACATGGATACACCACAGGATAGGACACATTCCCCCTGGACCACATGGGTTCCTGCACAGTAACACTTCATTATCATGAGACCAAATATCACCATCACTGCAGCAAGGGCATGGTTAGCATCATCAACAACATGTACATCAGAAGCATAAGTACTAGAGAACAGAAAGTTGCTTTATTCAGCATATGTGTGTAATGAAAACTGAAAGTCCAGAAAAAACACAAAGGCCAATGGCCAGTCCATTGTCAAAGTCCAAACAGGGTGACAGTGGCAGATGTCACCCTACGCATGCCTGCACAAAACCAGGGACAATCCACTAGGAGGGGCAACCGGGGGGCAGGCCAGGCACCGCAGGGACAGGATCAGGGCTCACCAGGAGGAAGCAGGGAAGGGGTGGTGGGTGCTGGAGAGCCACTGACAACTGCAGTGGAGGTGTCTGACATGGTGTGTGCCGGCACAACTGGGGGCATGACTCAGATGTTGTGGGTGCCGGCACGACTGCAGTGGACCCTGCAGATGGAGTGGACAGGTCCGCCACTGCAGTGCCCAAGTCAGACAGGGTGGTAGTGGACACCACTGCAGTGCCTACCACCAGGGGAGGAGAATGGGGAACAGGCAAGGTGGGCTGGACAGAGGGGGAGGACACCCTCACCACATCAGTGGCACAGACAAGCGCAGCGGGGGTGTGGTGCCGGGAGAGCAAGTGGCAGGGGAGAAGGCCGGATCCTCTTGGGGATGGTAAATCTGTGGGTGGGGGAACCTGGGGCAGGGTGTGGTGGGGGCACCTGTGGAGTGGGGGCCTGAGGGATGGAGGAAGGAGACCTGGTGCCTGAGCTGCAGGGCGGCGGCGGGGTCTTGCTCTTACGACTCCGGGGGACTTGCGGGTGGGGGCCTCAGTCTGTCTGTGCCTGGGGGAGGGTGTCCGGGGGTGAGGGGCACTCTGCTCCGTGTGGGTGGGCTTCCTCTTCCCCCTGAATGCTGTATCAGCTGGATCGGAGGGGAAGAGGCCGAGGTCACTGAGGAAGAGCCACTGGGTCTTTGGGGTTGCAGGTGAGGCAAGGGAGGGTGCTTTGGAGGGAGAGGCAACTGAGGACTGTGCAGTGCTCGTGGATGCGTGTGTGTGTTCCAGGGCCCCATCCCCTGTGAGTCTGGTTTCAGTCCCCTGACTGTGCGTGCGTGTGCGTTTTGTTTGTGGCGTGTGTGTCTGTGTGCTGGATTTGTGTGTGCTGGTGTGTGCCTGTGCCGGTGTGTGTGTGCTTGGGACGGGTAAGGTGCTGGGGAGTATGGATGGAGCAGAGGCAGGAGGGGTGAGGGACTGTCTGAGGAGGGACACTGCTGCCGTCAGGGAGGAGTCCATGGACCTATTGCCCCTCTGTAGGTCAGACATGCCCGATGAGATGCCCTCCATGAACGACACCAGCTGAGTCAACAGAGCGGTGTGCGCATGGAGGACACTCAGCATGGCTGTCTGCCCTACATGGAGCTGGCGAAGGAGGTACACAGACTCCTCACTCAGGGCAGCAGGGGACACAGGGGCAGGGGGTGCGGTGCCTGGCCCAAAGGAGACACGCTCCCGAACATGGGAGCCTCCACAGACCTGGGGAATGGGAGCCGATGGGAGGGCGGTGGTGGTGCTGGTGGTGGCGGGGACAGCAACACTAGCTGGGGTGTGGTGGCTGCTGACACCCGCCTCCATAAGGGAGTCATCCTCCGAGTTGCTCTGGTCCTCAGCTGAGGTGGATGGTGCTGAGGACTCCTCGGTGTGGCTCCCCTCGCCCTCCGTGCCACTGGGTCCCTCCGACCACTCCTCGGCTGCTGACCCAGTCTGGCTCTCCGGCTCCTCCTGGTTCGTGGAGCTGTCCCCTTCCGTGGCCGTGGATGTATCTGCAAACAATGGGGAAACAGACAGACATCAGTCACCTGCACCAAACGCACACACCACTGTGAGCACAGCACATTACAGAGCAAGCCCTGGCATCATTAGTTGTACATTGCTAAAAGTGCCCTAACTGAACAGGAGAAGCCAATTGTCAGTCTGATGCCAACCATGGCACTCACATCCCACATGGCCTTGCACCCATCTGTCTGGTGTCTGTTGGATAGCAACACCCAAGTGTGGACACATGCACCAACTACACAGTAGTTGGACAGTGCAGAGGACACGGTGTAGCATGTGGACATGCACACATCACAACTCTTGCCACTGAGTCAGTACAGGTTTCCGGATGAAAGGGACGCCCAGAGTCAAATAGGAAATGCATGTGATGCATACCAGCGACAGACACCATGATGCACCCATGTCCTGATAGCCATCGCCACAATGGTGTGCATGTAGCACATGTCACTCCCCTGCAGGATCACCAATAAGTAGACACATGCCATGGCGGAGGCATGACTGCTAAGTCATACATCACTGTCTTAGTGATGTATGACTTGGCAGCCAGACAACAACACTCTGCACTGTGTCACAATAGTAGGTCATGGGGAATGCAAGTCCTGGAGCTGCACAAGTGCACATGTACATCCCCACACAACAAATCATCTTAACCCTCATCTGTCCAGGTCATACCGATTGGACATATGAGAGACCTGTGACACTACCCTCTGAACCTGAGCCCCTCACAATCTGCTGTGAATGGGGAACAGCTGCCTGAACTTCACATTCGCATACCCCAGTCTGCACGGGCAGCTGATCAAACACCTATGTGACACACAAGTATCGTCTCCTATGGTCACATCTCCAGTGGCATGCTGAGCCCCTACCGAGAAACACCCCAGCAGTCCTGGCAACAAATCCACAGCACACTGACACAGAGGCAGACACCTGAGGGGTCAAATCACTGCGCACAATGTGTCAGCTGATACACGGGAGTGGGAGTACAGAGTGCATTGCATGGCCTGGAGTAGGCATGAATGTCCTGCCCCACATGAATGAGGGATGAGCCCTGGACAGTGGATAGCTGGCTATGTATGTGTGACACACGTAATCTGCACACTCCTGGGGCCCAAACATTGTTCCCACCCGCTGTGTGGGTGTGTGCCACATACCCCAGGCACATGTGGGGGCTCAGCTCAGCAAGTGGACCGCATATCAAAGCAACACGCAGATTACATGTCCGAACACAGGCGTTGTGTGAACAATGGACCCACCCATGATGCCCACAACAGAGTTAGGGAAACAGATGCTGTCCCCCACCTTTAGTGAAGCAAACTGCAAGGACACAGTCCCAAGTGACACAATTCCCTGAATGTAAGGGCCACACCTGGGTATCAGATGAGCAGTGGGCAGTGCACAATAGAGGGACATGGCTCCTGGACAACATGACTGCTGTACTGTGGCAGTTTAACCAGGCCAGAGGAGGGCACATAGCATGTAATACAGAGTTCACAGTGCAGTCTTTGACTCACCACCTCCTTGCTGCTGTCTGGCCTTCAGCTGCCCATCCAGGTCTGGAAACACCACCGCCAGGATCTGGAGCGTGTGGGGGTCAGGGTCCGTGTTCCGCCCCTCCTGCGAGGGAGGCGACAGCTTCAGCTGGACCCGTGCAATCCTCCGGGTCCAGCCCCGAAGGTCCTGCCACCTCTTCTGGCAGTTGCGGATCCGGCGCTTGTAGACCCCCACGGACCGGACAGCCCGGACGATGTCCTTCCAGATCTCCTGCTTCTGATGGGCATTAACCTGTCAGGATGACAAAGTGAAAAGGCCATTACTACACATGCAACATATCCGTGCATGACACAGTTGTATATACATGTCTCAATCACAAGGGCACATGATGTACACAGGCAGTGCAACGCTGCCCATGGACAGTTTGCCAGACGTCACTACATGGTATCATTGCATGGGAAGTAAAACCTTGTTCAAATGCACTGTCACTGCACCATACCTGTCCAGTGCATGTCACTACACACTATGGGGGGTGACAACTACTCAGTGAGCCTGCTAGCCAGTGGCGTGCAGAATTTCAGCCTTGCTAGTCAGAGAAAATGCACATTCAGAAAGGCAGTGCACAGAACACTCACCTGCTCCCCTGGTGTCCCATACAGCTTGCTGTACTGTGGAAGTAGGCTGTCCAGCAGGGCCTGGTTCTCCTCAAGGCTGAAGGCTGGGGCTCTCTCCACAGTACGTGCCATTGCAGGGTCCAGAGGGGCAGAGACAGCAGCAGTGCAGTGGCAGATGTCGTCCTGGAGCATGTAGTGCAGGCAAGTGAGCTCTCAGGGGAACAGCCAGCAATATATATGTGCTGGAGAGGCAGATACTGTCCCTTGTGTCCAAAGTGATAGGTCCAAGTCGTTTGCATCTTCTGAATCTGGCCAATCCATGGAATAGCAGTACCAATACACGCCCACAGCATCCTTCAAATCTTCAACTTCATGACATACATGATTTTGCAACCAACTCAATTTCCAGCAACCGACTCGTTCGAATTTCGAAACGCGTCCGTTGCCAGGCTAAACCATTGTCAATGGGTGCGCACCGATCGGTCCATTGCGGTACAACGCGTACAGGGGTACAACGCGTACCCGCACACATTGAATGCAATGGGCCGGCCGGGGCACCGATCGGTCCATTGCGGTACAACGCGTACAGGGGTACAACGCGTACCCGCACACATTGAATGCAATGGGCCGGCCGGTGGCACCGATCGGTCCATTGCGGTACAACGCGTACAGGGGTACAACGCGTACCCGCACACATTGAATGCAATGGGCCGGCCGGGGCACCGATCGGTCCATTGCGGTACAACGCGTACAGGGGTACAACGCGTACCGCGCACATTGAATGCAATGGGCCGGCCGGGGCACCGATCGGTCCATTGCGGTACAACGCGTACAGGGGTACAACGCTGCACCCGCACACATTGAATGCAATGGGCCGGCCGGGGCACCGATCGGTCCATTGCGGTACAACGCGTACAGGGGTACAACGCGTACCCGCACACATTGAATGCAATGGGCCGGCCGGAGGCACCGATCGGTCCATTGCTGATCAACAGCGTGCAGAGGTACAACGCGTACCCGCACACATTGAATGCAATGGGCCGGCCGGGGCACCGATCGGTCCATTGCGGTACTAACGCGTACAGGGGTACAACGCGTACCGCGCACATTGAATGCAATGGGCCGGCCGGAGCACCGATCGGTCCATTGCAGTACAACGCTGCAGGGGTACAACGCGTACCCGCACACATTGAATGCAATGGGCCGGCCGGGGCACCGATCGGTCCATTGCGGTACAACGCGTACAGGGGTACAACGCGTACCCGCACACATTGAATGCAATGGGCCGGCCGGGGGCACCGATCGGTCCATTGCTGATCAACGCGTACAGGGGTACAACGCGTACCCGCACACATTGAATGCAATGGGCCGGCCGGGGCACCGATCGGTCCATTGCGGTACTAACGCGTACAGGGGTACAACGCGTACCCGCACATTGAATGCAATGGGCCGGCCGGGGCACCGATCGGTCCATTGCAGTACAACGCGTACAGGGGTACAACGCGTACCCGCACACATTGAATGCAATGGGCCGGCCAGGGGCACCGATCGGTCCATTGCGGTACAACGCGTACAGGGGTACAACGCGTACCCGCACACATTGAATGCAATGGGCCGGCCGGGTGCACCGATCGGTCCATTGCTGTTCAACGCATCCCTGTACAAGTGACTGGCATATGTCACCATGCCTGTCTCAGATGGACAGTTGCCAGCCACAGATAGCTCCCAGGGAGTGAGGGGCACACCTACAACACAACAGCCTGTCCAAACTGTATGATAAGGCATGTAAGGCTGCATTTCCTATTGTGTGTATGTTGGTGTACATGTTGTCCTGTGGGTGTCACCTGGGGGCAGCCACCCCCAGGCTGTGCACGTGTTCATGGGGACAGGATCCTGGGTGTTACGTGTACATGACCACTGTGATGTGCAACTGTTCATATCTGTGCATGTGCCATGGTCACATTTCACGGTGGTGTATGTGTATGTCATGTCACATACCCCGTGAGTCCCATGTGGGACGGTATGTTTGAGCCAGGGTGTCCCAGTGGCACAATAGTGATGGTCCTCCACAGTCTGTGTGCATGTAGTGCTTACAATGTCTCTGATTTCATGTGCACAATGGGAGACAGTCTCCACATCCACGTTGTGTGTGCATGGACTTTGATGTTGTGCGTGTGTGTGTCACAGACGTCCATGTCTGTCCTGCAGTGGCAAGTGGGACCAGTACCTGTGGGGGTCATAGTTGTTTTGCTGTGGTGTATACATGATACTCCATGTAATGCCAGTGTCCATGTGGCAATACAGGGTCCCTGGGAATGTACCTGTCGTTGAGCTGTGATGCCTGGGGCACATCTGTCCTCACATGTCACTGTGGGGGGTGATTGTGACACGGCAGCAGGAGATGGGAACTGTGACACGGCCTCATGATATCCAATGGGCCAACCTGGGACTTATTGATGCCACTTGTTGAACCGTGATGACAGATGTTGGCCATGTATGTACCATACATGTCCTTACGGAACTGCACACTTCATGTAGTTGTGCCTCATAATGATGTATGTTGGGATATTGAGTGTGTTCAATGCCGCATATGTGGGCTGACTGACAATCTTGCTTTCTTCTCCTCTGCACTGCAGGGCTCCTGCTGTCCATCGACCATTCCCAGACCTGGCAACGATGGTGGAACGGGACAGCATCCTACGGTACCGCTTCACCAGGCAGCTGATTGAGGATTTGGCAGTGCAGTTGGCCCCACATTTGCAGCCTGGCCGGCCGTATCCTACAGCGCTGACCCCCAAGGTGAAGGTGATGGCAGCCCTACACTTCTTTGCCACCGGTACCTTCCAACATACTGTGGCGACTGCTGGTGGGATGTCACAGACCATGTTGAGCCGTGTGCTCCGCGATGTTTTGGTGGCAATGTTGCTATTCCTGAACCGGTACATCTATTTCCCTAGACTGCAACGACTCACTGACGTGAAGAGTGACTTCTATGCCCTGGGGAGGATGCCGCATGTCATTGGCTCCATTGATGGGACACATGTGGCTTTGGTACCACCACAGGCCCAGGAGCAGGCCTACAGGAACCGCAAGCACTACCACTCGGTCAATGCACTGGTGGTGTGTCTTGCAGATATGACCATCACACACGTGTGTGCCCGTTTCCCTGGTTCAGCACACGATGCCTTTGTGATGAGGAGTAGTCGCATCCCCAGGATGATGGCACAGATGCAGAACCAGCGTGCCTGGCTTGTCGGTGTGTACTGACTTTGTGCCATTGTGTGTGATCTGATCTGTAGTATTCCGCCCACTTTTCCAAGTCAGCTAATGTGCACTTGTCTGTCCGTAGGTGACTCGGGATACCCCAACATGCCGTGGTTGCTGACACCCCTCAGGAACCCTGTGACACCAGCCCAGATGCGCTACAATGAGGCACATGGTCGGACCAGGAGAGTGATTGAGCGGACATTTGGTCTCCTGAAGAGCCGCTTCCGCTGCCTGGACAAGACCGGAGGGTCCCTCCCATATGCCCCTGCGAAAGTGTGCAAGATTATCATCGTCTGCTGCATGCTCCACAACCTGGCAGTGCGGAAGGAGTTGCCTCTCATACAGGATGACAATGACCAACATCCGCCACCTGTGGAGGATCCTGGCCTGGACCACGATGCCAGTGATGATGATGATGATGAGGGTGATGTCCGCACACAGCTCATCACCAACTTCTTTAGCTGAATGTGAGTATCCTGAGGTGTCATGTCAATGATGTGAGTTGGCATGATATGTGTAGGTGGTGCTCTGGTGCTGTTGGAGTGTGTCCATGGGCTACTTGACTGGATGTGTGTAGCGATGTGTGCTTACAGGTGGTCTGTACTCCCCAACAGTGTTGACATGCTAACTTGGTTCTGGGTGGGTATCTTGTAACATGTATTGTGCATGAGTTTTGCTGTTCTGTCCTGTTCTCCATTGCTTTTGACTGTGTGTCATTTCTGTCCTTCACAGGGTACTTTCAGATTCGTTTGGTCAACTGTGTCCACCGACGACGTGATTGTACTTCCAGGGTGGTAGCTGTTGTGTCCCTACAGGTGATGTGTGCCACACCCATGGACTTCCTTCCTTCTACAGTTGTTGACTGTGTGCCCGCTGCCAGGTGGGATTACCTTGCATCTGTAGTGGTTACGACATGTTGCAACTGTGTAATAAACCTGTGCTTCACTTTGTGATGTGCGTTGTCTGTGGTCACACATTTGACTGCCATTTGCTTACTGCACCTGTGGGCTACTTGACTACAGCTGGGAATAGGTGTGGTGTCTGTGCATTGCACCGTCTACCCTGGCAACATCAGTGTAGGCAATGAGTCAGATGGCCTAGGTGTGTATGTGTTGTGTAGCCCTGGTGGTGTGTCTCCCTCATATGTGTCACGTTGCCTTTACTCACATGCCTGTGTTGTACTTGCTGTTGCAGTTCGCATACACAGTGTAATTTTGAAGTTCATCATCCCAATAACAGCACCCACGTTGGAATCACAACAGAGGCAAGTATGGTGTATTAGTGTGTTTATTGTGATACATTTGTGTGAATAGTGCATAGGATGGGTAGTGCTGTACATATATCTTGCAATCAGAAGTTCCTAGGTGAATTGAAAGTCCTGGTAGACAAAATCCCCACTATCGGGGCCACAGTTGTCTGAGACATTGGTCCAACTTGTACTCCCCATGCAATGTGTGGGAGTTGTGTTGCCATCAACAGGGTGAACAGTCTGTGCACAAAGGTGAACATCCAGAACAGGTTCAGGCTTCCTGGGAGTTGCGCTTGGCCATCGGCCTCTCACTTGCCCCTCCTCGGACGACCCCTCTTCTTTGGGGGGGCCCTCAAGTACAGGCTGCTGCGGTGCAGGGGACTCTCCGCCAGAGTCATCCTCCCTCCCTGTGGCAGTTGCAGTTTGTTCAGCACCAGATGTTGTTGGCACACAGGGAGGTGTGGACTGGTTGCTGTTCATCTGGCGGAGGCATTGTAAAATGTCCCTGTGCACCGCCGTCATCTCTTGCAGTGCGTCCCACTTGGACTCCACGCGGGACATGTGTGAGTCCAAGCGGGCATGATGGGCAGCCTGCTGCTGTTTCATGTCTCTGAGGAGCCCCACTACCTGGCTGAGATCTCCGGTGCTGGACTGGTACGCATCGGCTATGCGTACCAGTTGTGGGTCATCATGCACACCAGCAACCTCTGCAAGCAGCGACCTCTGTCTCCCACCCCTCCCACCACCCCTGCCGACATGTGCAGTGCGTGCAGTGGCACGCACAGATGACCCTGGTCCACCTTGGGGGTTGGTGGTGGTGGTGGTGTCCATGGCCCCACGTTGGTCCAGGGTCCCTGTGCTGGTGTTGCTCCTTGTTCTGTCCATGTCGGCAGGGATGGTATTTGTGGTGACAGTCGTTGGAGGGGTGGGTGTAGGGGGTGTAGCTGGTGGTCCTGCTGGTGCTGCAGCTGGTGGTCCTGCTGGTGCTGCATGTAGACTTGCACCGGATGTGCCAGGTTGGTCTTCTTCGTCCGAGGAGGGCAGAGGCTGTACGACACCAGTGAGCTCCGCATCCTCTTGAGCCTGGGACTGGGACTCCTCAGCGTCTGCTGCTGTGTCCCCATCATCACCTGTTTTTGGGAGACACACACAATGTATGTTATGTTTCTGCAGGCATCAATGGTTGACACACCTGACAGTTGTGACTGTGCCTCTGGGTGCGGGCCTGTACATTGCATTGTCCTAAGTCGTCACAGTCAGGGGTTGATATTGGTGTGGCACATTGTCCTGCATTATTTGGGCATTTCTATGTATTTGTTGGGGTGTGAACATGGTCTGCATTGGTTGTATTTGGTTGACAGCCGGCCCTCCTTCCCACCCAGCCAGTCAGTTATCCCACCATGGACTGTGCTTGCATTGCAGGGAGTGGATGTTGTCTCTCAGGATGTCAGTCAGTGGTGTTGTGCTGTTTGTTGGTGCACAGTTCCCAGCAGGGCCTTGTGCTCCCCACAGCAGTAGCCAGTGTCAGCCATCTTGTGAGTCCTTCTCCACTCCCTGTGATGTGAGCATGGTTCAGGGTGGTGTTGATGGGACAGTTGTGGGGGTGAGCTATGTCTGTGACTATGACTCCCATCATGCTATTGCCTCCACCCCACTTCCCAGCATTCCCATACTTACTTGCTTTTGTGGGGAGTTCAGTGTGTGTGGGTGTGAGAGCAATGGCAAGATGGCTGACAGTGGTGTCCTGCTGTTGGTTGGTGTGCAGTTCCCAGCATGCCCTTGTGCTCCCCACAGCAGTAGCCAGTGTCAGCCATCTTGTGAGTTCTTATCCACTCCCTGTGATGTGAGCATGGTTCAGGGTGGTGTTGATGGGCCAGTTGTGAGGCTGAGCAATATCTGTGCCTACTACTCCCATCATGCTATTGCCTCCACCCCCTTCCCAGCATGCCCATGCTTCCTTCCTTTTGACTCTGCTTCCCTGTGGGGTGGGCTGGCTGTGCTGACAGGATGGCTGGGAGTGTTGTCCTGGCAGTTGTTTGGCTAAAAGTCCCAAGAGTGTCCCTGTGCTTCACACAACATAACCCAGGGTGGTGGTTCTTTGTGGGATATTGAGTTAGGATGTGAGGCATTGCATTCTCCCAGGTGGGTTCTGTGGAGTTTGTGTTGAGGGGGTGTGAGGGGAGGTGCTTGTGACTATGGTCAGTGCTGCAAGTCCTCCTTCCCACCCAGCCAGATATCCCACCATGGAACATGCTTCCATTGCAGGGAGTGGAAGTTGTCTCTCAGGATGTCAGTCAGTGGTGTCCTGCTGTTTGTTGGTGCACAGTTCCCAGCAGGGCCTTGTGCTCCCCACAGCAGTAGCCAGTGTCAGCCATCTTGTGAGTCCTTCTCCACTCCCTGTGATGTGAGCATGGTTCAGGGTGGTGTTGATGGGAGAGTTGTGGGGGTGAGCTATGTCTGTGACTATGACTCCCATCATGCTATTGCCTCCACCCCACTTCCCAGCATTCCCATACTTACTTGCTTTTGTGGGGAGTTCAGTGTGTGTGGGTGTGAGAGCAATGGCAAGATGGCTGACAGTGGTGTCCTGCTGTTGGTTGGTGTGCAGTTCCCAGCATGCCCTTGTGATCCCCACGACACAGCAACAGTGTCAGACATCTTTGATGGGCCTTTCCACTCTCTGTGGGATGTGCATGCGTGAGTGTGAGCTTGCTGGGCCATGTGGTGGGGGATGTAGAGCTGTGACTACGACTCCCATCATGCTATTGCCTCCACCCCCTTCCCAGCATGCCCATCCTTCCTTCCTTTTGACTCTGCTTCCCTGTGGGGTGGGCTGCCTGTGCTGACAGGATGGCTGGGAGTGTTGTCCTGGCAGTTGTTTGGCTGAAAGTCCCAAGAGTGTCCCTGTGCTTCACACGACATAACCCAGGGTGGAGGTTCTTTGTGGGATCTTGAGTTAGGATGTGTGGCATTGCATTCTCCCAGGTGGGTTATGTGGAGTGTATGTTGAGGGTGTGTGTGAGGGGAGGTGCTTGTGACTATGGTCAGTGCTGCGATTCCTCCTTCCCACCCAGCCAGATATCCCACCATGGAACGTGCTTCCATTGCAGGGAGTGGATGTTGTCTCTCAGGATGTCAGTCAGTGGTGTCCTGCTGTTGGTTGTTGCACAGTTGCCAGCAGGGCCTTGTGCTCCCCACAGCAGTAGCCAGTGTCAGCCATCTTGTGAGTCCTTTTCCACTCCCTGTGATGTGCGCATGGTTCATGGTGGTGTTGATGGGACAGTTGTGGGGGGGCAATATGTGTGACTACGAGTCCCATGATGCTATTGGCTACACTGACTTGCCCAGCATACACAGAATTCCTTTCTTTCAGTGGTCTTCACTGTGTGTTGGTGTTGTAGTGGTGGCTACATGTCTCGATGTGTTTGTTAGTTCTATTTGTGCCACTGCCTAGCTGTAGTTGTAGTTGTGTTTGTACATGTGATGACACGGTTAAATGTAACTTTGAGATGGCATGTGTTGTGTTTATCTGACTGACATACACATTTTGGGATGATTCTGTTCTGGTTGCTGTGTAATTGCTATGAGTGCATGGTTTGACTCTCCCCTTGACAGTGATGTGTGTGTGTATTGTGGCAGAATATTGTGTACATTTGTTGTGTACTCACCAGACTCTGGGATGTTCTCTAGTCCATATACGCTCACTGGCGGAAGGATGGCCCGCACCTTCTCCTCCCAGGGCCTGAGGTATACTGGCTTGGCAGGAGGGCCACTGCCGGTGTATTGGCTCAGGAGGTAGTCTTTCTTGAGCAGGTCCCGTAACCTCCTGCGCACGTCATACCACCTTTTCTGGATGTCGGTCTTTGTGCGCAGACATGGTGATTGTGCGTTCACCCTTTTGATGATACTCTCCCACATCTTGGTTTTCTGGGAGATGGGGGTCTGTTGGACCAGTGTGCCAAACAGCTGTGGCTCTACCCTGAGGATCTCGTCTACCATGACTTCCAATTCACAATCTAGGAACTTGTGATTCTTCTTGGGGGGCATGGTGATGGGTGGTGATGGTGAGTGATGTGTGTGTTGGTGTGCAGGTGAGGGTGTGTGAGTGTGTGTTTTGCTGGGTGTATGTGAGGTAGGTATTTGTTGGTGTGCTGATGGTGTGTGGCTTGTGTGAGGGATGAGCTGTGGGTGTGTGGTTGCTGTCTGTTGGGTGCTGGCAGTAGAATGGCATTTGCAAAGGATCATGGTTGGGATTTGTGTCCTTTATATGGGTGGAGTTGTGGGTGTGTCTTTGTTCTCTGTCCCCACCCCCCCCCAGTATTTATTGGCTTTGTAATTGCTTGTTTGGCTTTTTTTTGTGTAATTTTTCCTTTGTGCTGTCTGTGCATGTTGGAAACGTTCTTGTGACCGAGTCGGACCCTGCAGTTGTCTCGTACGGTCTTCTTCGTTTCGTTCACGCTGTGTTTGTGCAGTTTTCTATGCTGCGTACAGCGTCGGTCGCGGTGTTTTGTGTTACTTCGGCTCGGTTTTGTATGCGTGTCGGTCGTACGGCTTGTCCTCCGTACGACTCGGTCGTGGTTTTCGCGCCTTGCATCGTACGTTGCGGTTTGGAGTTCGCGTGTACGTTTCGGTCGGATTTGTTCCGGGTGCGTGTCGGTCGGTTCGATTCGCGTGTTTTTCCGGCCGGATTGCTGTTTTCCGTGTGGCTCGGTCGTTCGGCTTGGGTTCAGTACGTGTCGGTCGGATTTTGCACGCCTTGCATCGTACTTGGCGTGTCGGGCGCCACAGGTACGTGTCGGTCGGAATAAATTCCGTCTCCGAGTCGGTCGGTGCTTTTTCCGGCCCGAATCGGAATCGACCCCTAAATATTTTTTCAAAATATTATTTTTTGAAAAATACTTTCAAATTAAAACCAGTCAACTGTACTAATCTTTTTATTTGTATTTCATTTGTAACAATTGTGGTTATCAGTTATGTTTTGAATTATTTATAATGCTTTTCAGAATCTTTAAACTAAATAAAAACTCCTATTTATTTTGAATGTAAATGTATTGCTAAATTTAACAAAAATCATCAAATTTAGCATTAATTATATGTACGTTTTTTTTACTGAAGCATATTATATGTATATTATTTTCTTTGGGAGTGTGTGGCATTACAAGTGGTTGGCCATGCGTGGTGCTTGCCTTCCTCCAAGAGAGTGCTGGACTACATGCAGGCCTGTTTTGTCACTAATAGGGCTGTAGTAGAAATAAAAATGTATTTTGTGAATAGCAATTGCCTTACTCTTTTGTGGGTGTGTGTTAAGTAATAAACCCGAATCCCGTCCTTCAATTTCCTTTAACCTGTTCTATTTTGTAGTAGTCTTGCTCTATTTTCTCATCACTCCCCCTTCTCCCTCCCCCATTTCCTGTACTTACATGTGTAGAGATTTCTGCTCCTGGGATCTCTGTACAAAAAAAGATGGGAGAAACAGCGATGGAGATCTCCGGTCAGAGGTTTGGAGGAATTGAATGATGTTGTACGTGAAGTAGTACTACTGGAGTATTACTTTACGTGTTTCAAAAATGACTTTTGAAAGGCTTACATTTCTAAAGTATTTGATCAAAGGTTTCTCAATTCACTAGCTTAGACATGTTTAGGAATATGTGTTGACCTGCCGTTGTCAGTGAGTAACAATGATATTCTACTACTAGACCTTCAAATTACTCTAACCTCAAAATCAATCCTCTGCTAATTGGAAACAATCTCAAGGCATCTAATATCCTTCCTGTGGTCCAGGGTATGATTTGCCTGGAGATGTGACCAGTGGCGGCTCGCAGAGGGAGTGCTGCGGGGCGGTGAGGTGGGGCGGGGGAGGGCCTGGGTGGAGGGGTAGTGGAGTCGGACATATGACGGGCAGGAGTAAGGTAAGTAAATAAATAAATAAAACTATTTACCTTGCGCTCGCTGCGGATGCAGCGAGCGCAAGGTAAATAGTTTTATTTATTTATTTACCTACCTTACTCCTGCCCGTCGTATGTCCGACTCCACTAACCCCATCCAGCCCCTCCTCCACCCCGCCTTACCGCCCACAGCACTCCCTCTGCGAGCCGCCACTGGATGTGACTCAGCCAGAGTAAAGAAAGTCAAACTTAAAAAATTTACAAAGTAGTAACATATGGACCAGCTAAACTTTTATCTCCAAAAATCCAAGCCACCATGAGCGTAAGAGGGGTTCTAGCAGGCAACAGGTCTAACTCACCATCATATCCCTTTTCTCTTTGGATACAGTCATGAATTGCTCCCCTAGTTAAATAAGAAATTGTATGGAGTATTGAGTGCCTATTACACCTATTACCTCTCTTTATTTCTTCCTTTTGTTCACGAAAAAATGTTCTCTTGATTTGAATCTTCTTTACTCTCTTGGAAATACATGGGGTTCCCTAGAAATGTAATCAGAAAGTTAATGAAGCCAAAGGCAAATATAATTTATGGTAAGATTTACTTTTTGAAATATATGAGATTTCATGGTTGTATCTATGATTTGGCTTTCAAATGAAAGTAAAATCTCAAACAACATAAGTGTAAGAAGCAATGCATATATATATATATATATATATGAAATTGCACTCCTGCTCCACCGTCACACGGAAAACAGGTACGGACCACAGCTCGTTGTTGAAAATAAAGTGCTTTTATTCAGAGCAAATAGAATTCAGCAGCATTCAAGTCCTGAATGGGTCAGTACCCAGCCTGACGCGTTTCGACCGCGTTTCCACCGTCTTGATCACATATATATATATATATTCACTGGAAAAAACACAGGTTTCAGGGACGTTATAGTTAGTCTGACATTTCACTCGTACAAAACCAGAGAAATTCAGCCATTATAGTTAGCTGAGTTAACTATAACTCACGCCCCCGCAATGCACTGCTGATGACGTCACATATTACATCACTCATGAAATGGTCAGTGACATCACTGATGACATCACTGATGACATCTCCAAGGACATCACTCATGAAATCACTGATTATATCATCCACTTAATCTCTGATGCACCAACTCACACCCTAATATAACCTTTCATTCACCCACTCTAAAATACAGACTACCATTCTCGAAACCATAGACACACCAATACCAGTTAGTAGATACCCACTCACTGATTCCTAGGTCTACACACACATCCACTCACTCACCCATACAGTCACTCATACATGCAGTCACTCATCAATACAGCCACTATTATATGCACTCATTCACCCATACAGACACTCACACACTGTCACTCACCCATAGAGTTACTCACACACCTAGTCAGTCACCCAGAGTCAATCGCAATGCCATTTACTCACCTATACAGTTATACACACACCACCTCACTTATTCATACAGATGCTAACACATACTTACTCTCTTTTACAATCACTGACACAAGCACACACTCATCCATACATCCACTCTCACAATCACTCACTCTCACATACAGTCACTTATATACTCCAACACTCACATATACTGCCATTCACATATGCAGTTACTCACACATATACCACTGAGACATCCATTCACTCACCAGCATAGCCATATGCACACTCACTCACCCATACAGCACCTCGCAGGTGCACTCATGAACCCATACACCCAGTGAATCACCCACTCACACATCCATGCAGGTAGTCACACAACACAGAGCCACTCAGGCACCCATACAGGTACTCAGACAACCAATCAATAACCCATATAGACACTCATATACCTATTCACCAACCCATGCAGTCACTTACACATCAACTGACAGACTGATACAGACATTCACACATATTAGTCACTCACCCATACATTCACCCAGACACATATAATCACTCACTTATACAGTCAGTCACACACTGACTGAATCATCATATATATATCACATTCTTAAACTTTTTAGAAACACTCACAGTCACTGGATGATGTCATCAGTGATGTCATTTGAGATGTCATCAGTGATGTCACTGACCATGTCATGAGTGATGTAATATGTGACGTCATCAGCAGTGCATTGCGGGGGCGTGAGTTATAGTTAGCTCAGCTAACTATAAAGGCTGAATTTCTCTGACTTTATCCCCCAACCAGCAGTGTGCCAGGAGGCACGTTTGCAGAGTCCCAGAGAAAGGAGGCATAGCCTCTGAAGTCCTAACAGCAATCATGCTCTGTGGGACTAACTGGAGGTTACAGGAGGGGTAGTTGGACCCCAAGGACCCTGTGGAGCCAACGGGGCTTCATCCCCGAACCACCATCAGTGATGTCATTTGAGATGTCATCAGTGATGTCACTGACCATGTCATGAGTGATGTAATATGTGAGGTCATAAGCAGTGCATTGCGGGGGCACAAGTTATAGTTAGCTCAGCAAACTATTATGGCTGAATCTCTCTGGTTTTGTACAAGTGAAATGTCAGACTAACTATAACGCCCCTGAAACCTGTGTTTTTTTTCAGTGAATGTCTAAGGTTTTTTTAATGCTAGTTTCTAACTATAACGTCCCTGAAACCTGTGGTTTTTTCAGTGAATTTTATATCTTTGTATTCAATCTCCTCTCACTCTTACAAGGAAGGAATCAGCACTCAGGTTGTAGTTTGAAAGTATTTAATCGGCGTTTCGGCTCGTCCGAACCTTGATAACGATACAAGACGTCATTGTAGCTTCCTTATTTAAATGTACAAATGCCTCCAGTTGCCAAAATTAACAAAGGACTACATATTACATTAATCCAAAAAGACGGCAGGCAGATTGGCCTGCTCACGATGCGAAAATTCAGGAATTTATACAATAAAGAAAAGAAAACAAGTGTTAATATGCACACAATGTCATTTCAGCATATCTTGCCCCGTGATCGCCGTACCTGTATGTTCATCAACGTGACTTGTTCATAATAAACATACTTACGATTACAAACATCAATATAAAAAATGGACTACACATTACTTTAAAGTGAAAGGCCATCAGCCATATTGATCTGGGCACTTTGCGTATTATAATGGTTCTTACACGAAAGAAAAGAAAAAAAAGGGGTGTTAATATACGCACACTATCCCTAAATAAAGTTCTAGCGATTATAGTTCCATTCCATTCACAGCTCATTTGAGATGTCATGAGTGATGTCATGAGTGATGTCACTGACCATGTCATTTATGATGTAATGTCTGAGGTCATAAGCAGTGCATTGTGAGGGCGTAAGTTATAGTTAGCTCAGGTAACTATAACTGTTGAATTTCACTGGTTTTTTATGAGTGAAATCTGAGTGTAACTGTAGCGTCCCTGGAATCTTTGGATTTTCAGCAAATTTCTAGTTTTTTTTAAACGTTAAGTAAGATGCCTATCAGAATGGATGGTGGGGGGTTGGAAGCAGGGACTGGCCTGGCATTGTGCTGCCCCCACCCAAGCTTGCTGCTCTTGCCTTCCCTCCTCCTTGCCATCCATTGTCCAAGTCCATGCCCCTGCTCTCTCATTACAGCCCTGTGTGGCCGTTGTTTTGCAACTGGCCTTCCCGCCTTCTCTGAACAGTTAGCTTACTGCCCCATCCACTTCCTCCCTATCCTCTGTTGTCTGATTCCATGCACTAGCCTCCTCCCTCCTGCCATGCATGGTCTGATGTGCTGCCACTGCCCTCCATTTAGCATGATGTCCCAGTCCACTCCTCCTGCCGTCCATTGCCCAATTGTATGCCCCATCATTGACCTCCTGCTTAGTCTCTGTGCTTAGCTTGCTGCCCCTACTCTCCCTCCCCCTGCCCTCCGATGTCTGTGTGCATGCCCCTGCTCCATCCTTTTTGCCCACCATGTTCCATGGACCTGCCCCTCCTATCTACTCTGAGTGTTCTGTTGAGCTGCTACTCCCCTCCCACCTGCCTAGCATTGTCAGATGACTGTAACCTGTCCCTGCCACCTCCACCCTGCCTGCCACGTTCCATGCCCCTATCCCCTTCCTCCTGTCCTCTATGGTCCATTTTACTGTCACACCCTTCTGTCCTCCCTGGTCTGTTGTGCTGCAACTGCTCCTCCTGCCTGTCCCGGGTGGTCTGTTGTGAGGCCCCTCCCCCTGAACTCTCTTGTCTGCGCCCAGCTCCTACCCCTTCCTTCTATCCTCCATGGTCCTTTGTGCATGCCCCTGCCCCCTCCTTCTTGGCCATCATGGCCATTGTGCTGCCACTAACCCTCCTGCCTGCCATGCATGGTCTTCTGTGCTGCCACGGCCCCTCCCACTTTCCCTGTGTGGTCAGCTAGCTGCCCCTGACCCCCTCCCACCTTCCCTCCATGGTCTGTGTGTATGCCATTATAGTCTCACTGTTGCCCTCCATGGTGTGTTGTGCATCTAGTGCCCATCCTGCCTGACCTCCATGGTCAGCTTGTTGCTCCTTCCCTGCCCCCTTCCCCCTGCCTTCTGTTTTCCATGTGCAGACCCCTGTTCCCTCCCTCCTGGCTTGTCTTTTCCATTGTAATGCCCCTGATCCCTCCCTCCTCCCCTTTATGGTCCTTTATGCTGCAGCTTTCTCTCCTGTCTGTCCATTACGGTCAGCTTGCTGCCATTGCCTCTTTCCCCTCTGTTCTCTCTTGTCCATGTGCATAGTCCTGTCCCCTCCCTATTGCTTTCCATGGATTGTTGTGCTGCACTGCCGTCCCGCATGCCCTGTGTGGGGTATTGTGCTGCTGCAAACCCTGATGCCTGCCCTGTAAGGTCAGTTTGGTGCACCTGTCCATGTCCCTCCTGTCCTCTGTTATCCGAGTCCATGTCTCTACCCCAATTCCTCCTGCCTTCCATGATCCAATGTACCATACTTGCTAACATTTTGAACTTGGTAAGAGGGAGATTTTGAAAAAAAACTGGGGAATTGATTTTCCCCATTGATTTACATTGAAAAAGAGGAGATTGTAGACAGGAGATAGATAAAATAAAGCCCATTTGGGCTTAAAAGCATCAGGCGTTCGGGTCTGTTGGCATGTATGGTTGTACTACCACTGCCTCTTCCTTCTGCCCACAATGGTCTATTATATTGCCACAGCCTCTCTTGCCTGTCCTGCATTGTTGGTTTGTTGCCCCTGCCCCCTTTCCACTGCCCTCCATAGTCTGTTGTGCTGCCACTGCCCTTCCTGCCTGCCCAGTGTGGTCAAATTGTTGCCTCTGCACCCGCCTACCTGCCTTCAATTTTCCGAGTCCGTGCCCCTGACCTCTGCCTCTCAACATAATCCTAATGAACAACTAGATTGCTAACATTCTATATTTATTATAAAAGTGTGGCACGCCTGACGTCATCTTGATGTAATCAAAACTGTAATACCTAAAGTATTTCCTTTAGAAATTATAGAAATGAGAGGGTCTTATTTGCATCAAAATTATGGTTAGTGCTTTAAAAAACTAAAATGAGGACATATTTTCTGAGTTCTCAAATAGCGACAAAGCACTTTTAAATTATTTGTTATCTTAATGTTTTTTTATCCAGTTGACGACTTGATTAAATGTTGCACTTAGGGTAGAGGATGTGGTGTTACTTCCAGAGCTGCAGACTTTGCAACTGGGGAACCAGGTTGGAGTTTCTGCTTCAGCTCGACATTCTGTGATTCTGGTCAAATCACTTAATCTCCCCATGCCTACAACGAAAATGAATTTGTCCTTGTGTGATGTAACCAATGCTCATGTAAAGCACTCCAATTCTGACCAGTCTGCAATATATAAAACTGCAAAAAACAACAAAAAAAAGTGTTTTCCACACTTCTGTCATTGGGCTATACGTTGGCTACATCTGGGTGATATTTGTGCTACATTTGGGCTCCTTTTTCTCTGGTGGCCATCTTGTTAGACTTCAATTCAATTCAATAAACTTTATTCGATCTGATTAAGAAACATAGATCATAAAAGTGTACATAAAACAATAAATCCTCTTTCTTAATACAATACAATGAGAATTAATTAAAACCAGTAGGTAAAAACGGGTGTTACAAAGCCCGGCTCAGAGCAACTTCAGTTTAACAGAATAGTAAAGTTCAATGTTTCGCAAGATCAATCTCAAGTACTTCGTGCAAAATACGCAATAAGGGGTCCAAGTAAGATGCAACGCTTCAATACCTGACTAGTCTGCACTATAAAAAACTGAAAAAAAACAAAAAATAAAAAGTGTTTTGCACACATCTGTCATTGGGCTATACGTGGGCTACATCTGGGTGATATTTGTGCTACATTTGGGCTCTTTTTTCTCTGGTGGCCATCTTGGGAGACTTATTTGTTATGAAGTTTCCTAATTTCCTCATTTACTGCAGTCTCCTCAGTAGGAAATGGTTTCAGTTTTTTACTTTGATTCCGCCAAGAAGGCATTCAGATGTGTCACACATTTGCCATAAATTCAGAATGTTAGCACTCTAGTTGCTCATTAGATCACTGTAGTAAAGTTACTGCCCACCAGGGAGTTAACTGGAAGTCTGCTGCTTGTATTGAAAGTGCATGTTTCAGTCTGCATGTCAGAAGTTTTTAATGAAATAGAAGAGGATTTGAGAAGTCACTCAAAATGTGCCCTCATTTTTCTTTCTGCAGCACTAATCATAATTTCTATGTCAAAATGAACCCCTCATTTTGTTCTTTTTTAAATTAAATGTTTTAAGTGTTACCAGTTTATTTCAATCAAGATGGCTTCAGGTGTGCCATACATTTGTCATAAGTAAGACTGTTAGCGCTCTAGTTGTTCTTTAGAACACTCTGGGAAGCTGCAGTAGAACACAAAGGAATCAACTGACAGTCTCTGCCCTTGTTGGATGTACATGTTTTACTGAGAATGTCTGATTTATTCTCACATGACTGAGAAAGATAATGTGAATTTACAGAAAATATGCTCTCATTTTAGCTTCTGGAGCACCTTCCAAACCCCTATGGGAAAAGCATGAGGAAGTAGTTTTCCAGGCTCAAACATGATTCATGATATCCCAGCAGAAGGCTTTTTCAGAGGGTAAAATCACCTTAGAACACACCACAATTCCTAAAATTAGTATGGTACCATCAACAAATGATTTATAATGTAACTAAAGTCTTTTATCACCCTTTATACGTTCTCCTTTTGGTGACCCTCAAAACCTTCTATTCACAACAATGCATTTTCATGGGGTGCTATCATGTATATTGGTCCCAAGATGGCTGCCAACACTTCTTGGATGAAGTGCTGACATCTAATCAGATCTCACGATGAGATGTGTGGTTAGGCTCCGCCCAGATATATACATTTCTTTTTCCTTTAATATTTTAAAAACTACTGAACGGATTTACATCATTTAAAGCAAAGAGTGCACTCTGGACCATGAGCTACCTTTCTGCCAAACCTGGTGTAATTCCGTTCAGCAGTGCGGGTAGTAGCCGCAACAAAATTTTCATATGGAAATTAACATGGAGAAAGCACGTTTTGGGACCCCCTTTTTTCTCGGCCCCCACTTGACGAATCACCCCGAAACTTTTAAGGCAGGAGCTGACTGGAGCGCACCATTACTTTTGAGAATTTCGCGAAGATGTGTCAAACGGCGCCAAAGATATTGGCAAAAGAAAAAACGCTTTTCCTATGGTGCAAGGGTGCCTGAGTTGCAGGGATGATTATTTTTGTGCAGGAAGGGAAACCTTCCTGCACAAAAACAATCACAGGAGACTTTTTCCTCTTTCTATGAGTGCTGCAGAATGCATCACACATAGAAAGAAGATAAACGAGGAGAAATAAAGATATTTCTCCTCGTTGTGCCTCCCTTACGCCTCCCCTGGGGAGGAGTACGTTTTTAGCGCTGCCTCAGATTTACGATTTCTCGTAAATCTGGGGCAGTGTCAAAAAGCAATGGATGTTGCTGGGAACACCCCCAGCAACACCCATGAAATGCCCCTATCACACAGTTTTCTGCGTGAAAGGGGCACATATTTATAAAGCCATGAAAAACCACGTAACATGGCTTTACGTGGCCTTATAAATATGCCAGTGGCACATTGCGCCACCGGAACGTCAAAAAAGTGACATTCCAGCGGCGCAATAGTGCCCATCGGGCCTCATAAATGAAGCCCATGAGTCTTTTTGTTGGTCTCAGTACGCGAAAATGTATAGTAACAAGTATTGGCAAAGCTAATAGGTCTCACCTCTGAGGTCTATCGGCTTGGTCAATGGCTTTTTGCAACGCTCTCCAGCAGATTGGTGGGCCACAAGATACTTTTTCTCTGTACAACACTGGAAAAAAATAAAAAGAAGAAGGCATAGCTACACCATCAGTCACTCCATTCTGCTGATGCGCATGCATCACAGCACATGGGCACACCAGCAGCATTACATGGGCTATATTTTTAATTTTTTATTTACCGATCCAAGATGGTAGACATCACTTAGGTTGGTAAATAAAAAAAATTGAAGATTATTTTGTGCTTAGAGATTTAGAAAAAAACACTCTCATGGAGTTCTTCATCAAGAAGAAAAATGTTATTTCCTAAAGTGAGCCTTGGAAGGACACACGTCAGTGAAATCAAGAGGATGGTAAAATAGCTATGCTCCAGGGGAGGAACAAACACAAGAAAGAACAAGATCAACAAGGAAATCCATTGAATAAGAGGCATGAACATAATAGTGACAATAAAACCGACCAAGGGTAAGCAATGAAAGGGCTTTGAGTTCACTGGAGGTTCTTGGTATGCCCACACTAGCTCTGCTGTCCAGTAGGCTCAGCCTAAAAAGGAACGTTTTCTTTGTAGTTATAATACACAGCTCTGCATCCATGAGGGATGAGTCATCTTAACTGGAGATTATGAAACAAATGCATGAGTTGTGCTTGGGTTGTGTCTGCACACATGCTGCACAACTGAAGTTGATTAGTGACTTCTGGTATGTGTAGTGCACAATGTTGTAGCCATTGTATAACTGCCATATTTACAGGGAAATCAATGATTCAGGAAGATATTAATAATCTTGGGATCATTAAACTTTAGAACTAAGAGTGAATTCAATATTTCACAGGATGGTAAATGGTTAAATGGAGGAAAATGGTTCATGTGTCTTATAGTACTAATATTGTCAACTCCGAAATGATGTAGCACCCACCTCAAGATGTAATTAGAGAAATCTACTGTTGTGAGATGACCACGTTGGAGGGTTACTGGCAATCAGGAGTTACTGGGTCCCAATTGTGACAACAGGGATGTTTGCCCCGGTCGTCCTGAGAATCCACATAATGCAGACAGCCAAACTGAGAACCAAATATCCCTTTCAGAACTTAACTTTCAGGTTAGTGAGGCAGAGTAGTGCAAGCATTAGGGATGTTCTGTGGGCGAAACGCTCAGAAATAACACTCAATAAATACATATGCAGCTAGTGCTTTTTCTTTCAAAAGGAAAATTTCTTTAAAACACAAGTAGGCTAGAAATGATTAGCAAAAACCCTACCGTGAACCCCCCTCTAAGCACCCACACAATTTAAACCTTAACAAATAACAAAAAAACGAATTAAAACTAATAAATATGAAGACCAACAAAAAATATATTTACAAAAAATATGATTCTCTTTGATCTACATAGATATCAAAACATAACACATATATTAATACATAATGCCATATCACAAGAACCAGTAGATTAATACTTCTCACCCAATAATGGTATTATATAAATTATGATTTTGCTATTGATGGCCTTGTAAATAAAATCATACAGAAAAAACGATTCCAATAACGTATGTTATAACATATATATTTCCATAGGTAGTCCCACTGCAGAAAGTGTTGGACTTTGGGGAGATCAAATTAACTATTTCTAATTCAAAGTTAGCCACGATGGGGAAAGAGATGGACTTGGAAGAGGCCAAATTTGCTATTACCACTCAAACTTAAAACACAAAATTAAATATAAAATTTGAAAACTAACATTTACAATTGGATCCAGGCACTTGGTGCAGACATTTCTCAGCATTATACTCTGATGCCGTAATCCAATCAACATGTGGCTACTCCATGAAGGGAATTTTCTCCCTAGTAGTGTACAGGAGTGGACCAAATACTGCTCCCTACTTCAGCCTGGATGATACAATGGCAGTAATAGATGCTGTCAAGCCAGGGAAAGCCGCCGGCCCTGATAAGATGCTAGGTGATCTTTTTAGACACGATAAAACAGTATGGGGACCTTATGTAAATCTACTCTGTAATGCTGTGACTGCAGGAGCACCAATAGCAGTGATGGAGCAAGGTCTCGTAAGAAAGAGACTTGCTCGGAGGCAATCCGCTCGTTTAACTCATTAACAAGTTATTAAAACGAAATCCGTGAATAACTAATATGCACCACATGAACACGCAGGTTAGTGAAGCTTGCTTATGTGTGTACTAATGCGGATAACAATGAAAACGGACTAATACCGCTTTAAACGGGGAAACTGTTGTGCACATGCGTCAACTGCATCTACGCAATATGACGAGCTAACGCTTGGAGGGAATTTCTAGCGCATGAGCAGAAGACACTAAAATGGAGTCCTGAAGACTCGCGTGCATGGCATCTGCTTAGCTGAAACTAAACAGGCTATTTTACTAATGCTAATGCGGGGAAAGTATTAAGAAGAGAACGGGAATAGAGTAGAGGTGGGAGGTATACAGTGAGACCATTTATTTTGTGAAAATAACATTTGTCTTTTGACTTTATTATTAGTGCGCATTTGGGCCTTTCTTATATAAGCAGACTAGATGAAATGACGCAATGCCTGCGCATGCCTACTGAGTGAAGCTATGAAGGTCAATGACGGAGCACTTGAATGGAGGCCAAATTGGAGTGCCAATACCCTGGGAACGGTTGGTGAAAAGTTCAGCAATGTGATGTTCTATTCTTCGTAGTGTCATTAATGTTGCAAATTGGATACATGTAGTGGATGGGAATAAAGTTTTGAATAAAAAATTAAGGGGATGGGTTTGCGAACAATGGTTTAACAGAATAAAGTGACGTAAGCATGGTGTGATGGAACTTCCCCCCTTGCCTGACCAATTAGATTTCGTATATTTACGATATTGAAACTTTAGTGGGTGGAACATGAAGAAACGAAGGTATAATTAAGGTAGCTTTAGTTAGTTAGTTATGATGAAGGGGACGCAGAGCTCGGGATGCTGTCTGAGAGTCGGGATGCTGTTGCTGGGAGAGATGCTGTGAGGTGCTGATGAAGACTCGAATGCAGACACTGAAGAAGAACTTTCTATCCTAACTTAGGGCATCATTACGATGGCGTGCGGACAAAGTCCGTCCACCACCGCAACGGCAAACGGGACCGCCTGCAAGAGGTGCGGCGGTCCCGCCATGTCAATTAGGATGCCACCGCCACGGTGGCGGTGGCATCCCGCATCATTTACATTGCGGCGGGCGGTGCTGTGAGCAGCACCCGCCGCAATGTGAAAAAAGCATGTTGCGCATTGGCATGCACGTGACAGGCACCGTGCGGTGCCTGCCACCCTGTGCATGCCAATGTATGGGGGTACCATAGGTACCCCCCAAGTGCACCCCCCACCCCCCCAACCCCTCCGGGGGCCCGCAACGTGCCCCCATTACCAAAGCCCGTATGCCTTTCCATGGCGGCAACACCGCCATGGAAAGGCACATCTCCGCCTGCATCACAATATGGATGGCGGTGTCTTGCAGACACCGCCACCATATTGTGCACGTTTTCCGCCCGGTCGACGAGTCGACCGGCGGAAAAGCGGCGGACGGTCTTCCCGTCCGCCGCAGACCCCCCAGCCATCCTAATATGGCGGGGGGTCACTGAGGCATGGATGGCGGGTGGATCGCCCCCACCAGGCCGGCGGTGGCTACCGCCGGCCTGGCGGGGGTGATCCGCCTGCCATCCTAATAGGCCCCTTAATTGGGTTAGATCAGAAGATCACGGAAGAATCTCGAGGAGGAAGAGAGTGACAGAGAGGGGTGCGGCGCAATCGTCGGTATTCTAGAAAGGTCAACTATCCTGTTCTGAATCCTGTCCTGAAGTCTTTGTCTCCTGACCTATCCTGGGGGACCCTTACCAGCCCTTTGGCCAGGGGGTTAGTCTTTCACACCATTCTTGGTAAATATAATTTCATGCTATTTGCAAGTGTTCTTTTCTCTCTGTCCTCTCCCTTTCTGAGCATTAATTACTGTATGAGTCCGAAGTATACGTTTTGATGTTTAATCAATTGAATTTCTCTCCTAAGAATGAGGGTGACTGCACTGTATTTTTGAAATGGTTCACATGCATTTAATTTAGATAAAGAATTTAAAACTTCCTGAGTCTGTGATCATTTTCTCCAAATAAAAAGAATAGTTAAGGGTTAAGTTAATTATCACCATCAACTAGTTCAACTAATGGTCCATCGACCAGAAGAAAGAACTTTTTGATCAGTGAAAGGTTAGTTAAGAAAATTAAATAACTAATCCTGAGTATTGTGAAGTATAAATATAAACTTTAACCACTCCAGCGGTTTACTCAATGTATGTGTTTTTATGGGCCCAGGTGAGTATATGGTAGTGGAGTATCTGTTGTTGGTTCACCGCTGGATCAGTTTTCTGGTAGCAGAGCTATGGTTATTATTGACTAGTTTGGTGATAAATATTGATTATTGATCTATGTTTAACAAAAGAGTTAGCGTCTTGTTTAATGTTGTCCAAAATCCCGGGAAATGAATAGCGGGTGGTGACAGAAGCCACACTGCAGTGAGGTTACTCGTCTGTTGGAATAATACTGAGAAGCTACGCAGGGCTGGCAGTATTAAACTAGGGACTATTTCATATAAAAGTAGAGTGCAAATGATATCAAAAGGGGTTCGCTGGTGGAACTTTGGTCTCATTTCCCAATACGGGTGACACTGAAGAAGTAATCGGTTCTTCGGAGCTTGAATGAAGAGTAAACAGGGGTTTTACTCGTAGTAGAAGAAGAGTAATTCTGAAACTCAAGAATAAGTTGAAAATCTATCCTTTGTTTAGTGGAACAGACAGAGTAGCGAATGTTTTTATGTTGTTATTAACGAAGAATTTAATAAAAAATAAGAAGAAATAAGTTATTGTATTACCTTGTGAAGGGAGGGTCAGTCGCCGGAGTTATACTGACGTCACAAAGAGCCGCACTGGGATTGGTGGAACCAGCAGGCGTGAGACAGAAGCAGATTGTAAAGGAGGGGTCAGTAGTGAGGAGTAATACTGACGTCACAAAAGGCCGCGCTAGCATTGGTCAGTACACGAGCGTGAGCCTGAGCCTAATTGGTTGATAGATAAGAGCCGCGCTAGGATTGGTCGAAAAGGAATTGTATGTTGAGTCCTAATTTGACTGCGGGTGTGAGTCGTGCTGACATAGGACGCGACGTAGGTAAAAGAGCTAGAAGATATACGGAAGACTCTTTCCTATATCGACCATCTGAAATGTTTGGAAGACCAAAGAAAATGACATTAATGAAGAAAATTAAAAATTTCTTTAAAAAAGACAAACCTGTAATGACTAGAGAGGGAATTCCTATTCCGCCACCCAAAACACCTGCTTCATTTATGATGATGGAAAAAGGATATCACACGTGTGTATGGTTGGAGAATTGGGTGGAATGTACTAAAGGTGATGGTGTTTTGGCTTTTCCGGAGCATGGTACTTTTAATTTGAACGTACTTCATAATTTGAGAGATAGAATGAATATGTTAGAACCTAATCCTAGAATGACACAGTATGAAGCTTTGGAAGAATGGGAAATTGAAGCATTTGATCGTGAAAAATACAGAAGTGGTCGGAGATTTAGAGGATTTTTACCTAGGTATCCGTATAAGTCAAGTGGAGATCAAATGAAATGTTGGAGGAGAGCTGTGGTGACCGAGGGTTTATATCCAGTATTAATGGCTGAAGAACAATCAGGAGGAAAGCGTAAGGAAAAAACGAAACACATGAATACGACAGGATATGGTGAATCAGATGATGAGTTGTTTGAAGATATTTTGATTAAAAACCCTCCACTGTACCAAGAAGCACCTAGTAAGGTTACCCCAAGTGCAAGAGTATAGGAATGCCTTTAACCCCTACAAATCTTACATGATGTATCACTTAATAGGGTGTTACAGGATAATGAGAGAGAAGCTTTAAATAAAACTAGAGAAGAATTAGTACAAAAGGTAAGCCAATTGAATTTAAATGCTGAAGCTTTCACAGTACCAGTGACTATTGGTCCGGTAATCCCATTATATGGAGATAAAAAGACTTGTCAGAAACCTCAAACTGTGACAATCCCGTTAACAAGTCCCAGAAGAGAAGTAATAATTACGGATGATCAGACTAGTGAAAGTGAATCAGTAATTTCATTAATGGATCGCCCGAATGTAGAACCTTTAACTGAAACTCCGAAGAGAATTATACCTGCAAATTTAAGAGAAAAGAGTTCTTTGGTTCTTATAGGAACTGGAAGGGCAACAGTAGTTACCCCCGAAGGTATAGAGAGGTGGGCACAGGAAATAGACAATCGAAGCCCACAACCAAAAATTCTGGATATCGGCAAATTGAAAGTAGAATTGGAAGAAATGATAACTGGCAATGTGAGCATAGAAAGATTGAATGATGAAGAGTTATTATTCTTATGTAAGAGTATAACTAGAAGAGCAAGAGTATTTCATGAGAAATTAACAGAAGTTGCCTCAGAGATTGGAATAGATATAGGGAAATCGAAACTATTGCAAAAACCATATTGAGTGGATTTTACTGACAAAGATTTAGAAAGTGTAAATGCTTTTGTAAGAGACTACAGATAAAAGAGTTGATGAATATTTTACGAAAATGGGGAGACATTGACAAATGGAGAATCAGGTGGATAAGAAAGAAAGAAGAAGTGCAAGCGAGAGTAGCATTATCTGCATTTCCAGTGAGAGAATCAGATAAGGTTGAGAAATTGTGTCCGATGAGAGAAGTTCCTGGTGGTGGATATGTTCATGTCTCCTGGAGTAGGCAGGATATTTTGTCATTTACGAATGATTTTCCCATATTAAGAGAGAAGCCAGTTGAATGGTATAAACAGGTGGAAAGGTTTGTGAAGGTTTCAAAGGTTTTGTTGAAGGATCTGAATGGATTGTTCGATATTGTAGTACCTGCTGATTTGTGGACAGAGTGTAAGATCACAATTGATTGGCCAAGTGAGGAGTATGCTAGAGACGCAAAGACAGGAGCTCCCTCAGAAGAGGTGATGAAGAAATATCACCAAGTAATTACCTACTTGAAAGGGAAAATCCCTCCTAAAGAAACAGATTTGGTAAAAATAGATAGAACAACCCAAGAGCCAAATGAGTCAGTGCATGCATACTATGAACGGTTACTACAAGTATTTAAGCAGTATAGTGGTTTTGAGAACATTGGTGATAAGGATATGGGACATTTTGTGTATCGGTTTGTGTATGGTCTGAAACCAGAGATTAGTCAGATGATTCAACAGCACATGTTGTGCTGGCAGAGTAAGTCGATTGATGAAATTCTGAAATATGCTAAATATTGCGGTGATGATATTGAGGCAAGACATAGGAAGCTAAAAGAGAAAATTATGTGGGCACAAGTAAAATTGGCAGAACAGCAGGAGAATAAAGTAAATACCCAGACTGATAATCAGATAAAAGAACCGAGTCAGAATGACCAAGCGGTGAATGGTGGTAAATTAAGAGGGCAAATGAATAGAGAGGAAGCGAAGAAGAAGTTTCCTTGTCATGTGTGCGGAAAAGCTTGGACATTGGAAGAACGAGTGTAAGAGTATTCAGAATAATAATGGGCCAAACCAAAATTTTATTCCACAGATGCAGAATGAAGTACTTATGAATAAGCCGCAGCAGGTAGTTACTCCACAGTATCAGGTGCCACCAGCTCCTATGACAAACTTTGTGAGTCCTCAAAAATACAGTGCGAACACCGGATTTCACGGAGAAAGTGGTAAGAATAACAGAGTGGTTACACAATATTTTTTGCAGAATGATGAAGAAAATTCAAACTATGTGCAATGACGGTGCCTGAGGGGGGAGGAAGAGGAGTGCGTGCTTGGCGCATCCTTGCCGGTAGATCAGACAGGTCCATTTATTGATGGGAAAGTGGAAGGTAATGATATCACTTTTCTATTGGATACTGGTAGCTACCCGGTCTACTGTGAGAACAGCAGACATCCCAAACCTACCCCTCTCGGGAGAATCTATCCAAGTTGTAGGAGTGTCAAATCAACAGATTAGAACCCCAATCACAAAACCAATGGAGGTACATATCAGAAATTTTAAAGATATGCATCGGTTTGTAGTTTGCGATTCCAGTCCAGTAAATCTGTTGGGAAGAGATCTATTGTGCAAGATGAACTGCACGATCTATTGTACACCAGATGGTGTCGCTTTCCAAACCCCTGACGAAGATGTCATATACAAAATGATGTTAGCTAAGCAAGGTACAGAAGGAGACGAGATGTTTTCATTGATAACTGAGAGTGAATTGCCTGAAGAGTTGAGAACCACAGTAAATCCAGAAGTGTGGGATTTTACAGGAAAGGATATTGGGCTAATGTCAAAAGTAGATCAAGTTAAAGTAACGGTGAAAGAAGGTGCAGCTTACCCAAACACACGACTGTACAAAATGAGTCCAGAAGTGAGAGCAGGAATTGCTCCAGAAATTGACCGAATGATTAAACAGGACATTTTAAAAGAAATAATGAGTAGTCCTTGTAATTCACCAATTATGGGACTTAAAAAGCCTAGTGGTAAATACAGGATAGTGCAAGATTTGCGAAAAATAAATAAAATTGTAGTGCCTTGTTGCCCAGTAGTGCCAAATCCAGCAGTGCTCCTTTATCAGATACCCTGGAATGATGTTGGTTTACAGTAATTTATTTGTGCCAAGCATTGTTTTCTATTCCTTTGCACCCAGACAGCCAGTATCTTTTCGCCTTCCGGTTTGAGAATCGTATTTTGGCATGGTGCCGAGTTCCTCAAGGGTACACAGAGAGTCCCTCAATTTTCAATCAGATACTGAAGAAGTGTCTGGAGTCATTGGTTATGCCCTGGAAATCAGTTTTGGTTCAGTATATTGATGACCTACTGGTGGCATCAAAAACACGAGAAGTTTGTGTCACTGACACAATTGCATTACCGAACCATTTGGCCGAAGGAGGACACAAAGTGTCTCCAGAAAAATTGCAGTTCTGTCAACAAGAAGTTAGATATTTAGGGCATAAAATAGAAAGAGGAGTTAGAAAAGTGACACAGGAAAGAATAAAAATAATCAAAGAAATGCAGCTACCCCAGACACAGAAGGAGATGAGAATGTTTCTAGGAGTGGTTGGGTACTGTAGGCAGTGGATAAATAGTTTTTCCATGCTAGCAAAACCATTGATACAATTAACTCGGAAAAGAGCGAAAGATCCAATTGATTGGAATGATGAATGTTTGGAAGCCTTTGCGAAACTACGAAATTGTTTATGTGAGGCCCCTGCCTTGGGCATGCCTGATTATTCAAAAGAATTTGCGTTGTTTTGTTGTGAGAGAGAAAATTGTGCACTTTCAGATTTAACACAAAGACATGGACTGAGCCGACGTCCAGTGGCGTATTTTTCTGCCACCTTGGATCCAGTGGCTTCAGCCTTACCTGGCTGCTTAAAGGCAGTAGCTGCTACTTGTATGAGTCTGGAGCAAAGTGAGTCCATAGTGATGGGACATCCCGTAAAGGTTTACGTTCCACACTCAGTTGAGATTCTTTTGAGAAGACCACAACATCTCACTCCCATCGGCTGACTAAGTATGAAAGGGTGATTCTGGGAGCAGAAAATGTGACAGTGATGAGATGTACGATAATGAATCCTGCCACATTATTGCCAGATCCATGTTCTGAGGAAGCGAAAGATGAGATTGATCATGATTGTTTGGATGTGACCGAATTGTGTAGTAAGCCCCGTCCAGACATAAAAGAAGCACCATTGAAGGAAGCTGATCATGAACTGTTTGTGGATGGGTCTTGTTTAAGAACTGAAGAAGGAGGATTAAGTGCTGCATATGCTGTATGTAAAATAACGGGGGTGGTTGAAGCATCCTGTTTACCGGGAGTCAAATCTGCACAAGTAGCCAAATTGGTGGCCTTAACAAAGGCATGCAAAGGTGGGAAAATTGGAGAATAACCATATTTACGGACAGTCAATATGGTTTCGGGTTGTGCATGATTTTGGCCAACTCTGGATGCAGAGGGGATTTCTGACTTCTTCAGGATCTCCTATCAGAAACAGTAAAAATGTAAAAGATTTGTTGGAAGCATTACAATTGCCAAAAGAAGTAGCAGTTGTTAAATGCACTGCACATCAGTCAGGAAATGACTATGTGGCGGCCGGTAATAGATACGCCGACCAAATTGCTCGATACTGTGCAAGAAATACAATGTCAATTAACAGAAAAATTGAAACGGATGAAACCAGCTGCCAACTTAAGTTTTTCTCAGCTCCAGAAACATGGGATGCGGTCAGACAGTTACAGGAAGAAGTTGAGGAAAAAGAAAAGGAGATTTGGATAAAATCAAGTTGTACAAAGAGGACAGAAGATGAAGTGTGGGTGTACTTAGATGGCAGACCAGTCATGTCAGACTGTCTACTCTCTCAAATGGCAAGAGTATACCATGGGACAACACACATTGGCAGGGATTCAATGATCAGATTATTCAAACAAAGTTGGTACAATCCAAAGTTTAGGGTAGTCGCAGAGAGCCTTTGCCAGAGATGCCTAATCTGTCAGCAGCAGAACCCAGGCAGGAAGACAGTGGTTAGTTGGGGAAAGATCGGAAAGGCAGAAGGACCCTTCACCAGATTGCAGTTGGATTTCATTGAGTTGCCTCCTTGCAATGGACTGAAATATGTACTTGTCATAGTGTGCCTGTTCTCAAGATGGGTAGAGGCATACCCCACTAGAAGAAACAACAGTCTCACAGTTGCTAAACTATTAATGAGGGAGTTAGTTCCTCGTTTCGGTTTTCCAGTCACTTTGGAATCAGATAGAGGACCTCATTTTAATAATGAGATAATTCGATTAATCTGTGCTGCATTTAACATTGAACAAAAACTGCACTGTGCTTATCGTCCAGAGGCTTCTGGAATAGTGGAACAGCTTAAGGGCACAATCAAATCAAGATTAGGGAAGCTGTGCGCATCCACAATGCTGAAATGGCCAGATGCATTGCCTCTTGTACTGATGGGTCTCAGAAGTATTCCTGACAGAAAAACGAGATTGAGTCCACACGAGGTACTCATGGGAAGGGCAATGAGACAAGCATATATTCCTGGAAATAAATTGATGTATATAACTGATGATCTAGTATTGGACTATTGCAAAGGATTGGCTGAAATGGTGCGTTCTGTCTTTCATCAGGTTGGAGAAGACGCAGTTGAAAGACAGCCAGACCAAGCGCATGATTTGAATCCTGGAAATTGGGTGTTAGTGAAGAAACACGCAAGGAAGTCGTGTCTAGCACCCAGGTGGGATAAACCACGTCAAGTCATACTAGTTACTACCACAGCAGTGAAGTGTGCAGGTTTACCCAATTGGATTCATGCTAGTCATACCAGAAGAGTTCCGAGCCCATCTGAACAACAAGAGCAGCCACTGACTGAACAAGCTGAGACGTCAGAAGTTGAAAGCTGTGACGCTGAAGAATCTAGACTGATAGATTCTGGAAGACAACTATATGACGAACAGCCAAGTACAAGTCAGGAAGAGTGGATACCAGTGATTGAAATACCTGATGCTGTTGTCGAAACAAGAAGAACAACTGAATTAAAGAGACAGAAAGATAGAGAGGAAAAGTCAGGGAAAGAAGAACACACTCAGGTAGAAATAAACAAAGCCATTCAGAAACCTGAGCAGGGAAAAGTAGATCTAGAAGAACAAGTTCAGGCAGAAAAAGAACAAGTTGAAATAAGACCTGAACAGGATCAGATAGATCTAGAAGAACAAGTTCAGGCTGGAGAAGAACAAACTGTAATAAGACCTGAACAGGTGCGAGTAGAGGAAAATCCAAATACAGAAAATACGGAACAAAGACATTCAGAAAGAGAAGAGGAACAAGAACAGATTGTGCCCAGATTAAGTGAAAATAAAAGAACTTTAGAAGGAGACGGAGAAGGTGAAAGTGCAGTTCAGGTCAAAGGAGTTAGAAAAGGAGACAATTGGCCTGAAGGAGTGAAGAGACTAAAATATCATCTAAGAAGACCAGAAAAGAAACCAGAGCAAGTAAATGAGATTACGAGTCAGACACAATCTAAACAAACATTAGTAAAACTTACAAGAAGAAGCCCGAGATTGAGAATTCTGAACCGAAAATACAAGGCCCGAGTGGACCTATGTTATTCTTGAAGAATTTGAAAAAACTTAGATTTATGTGAAGAATCAGAAAGAGTACATGTTGCACAGATTGATGCAAGCAAATTAAGACCTCCTTAAAATAAAAGATTGAATTTTAAGAAAATATTAGAGAGAGAAAGAGAAGAAAAAAAGAAAAATTCTCTGATTAAAGATGGCAGAAACTAAAGACACTGAAAGACCGAAACGAAGTTTTTAAAAGAAAATGCTTAAGATTTTGCTTATGTAGTATTTTATTAATAGTATTAGTATGGTTATTCCTAACAGTAGGGGTACCTTTGTTGATGGAAACAAGTAACAAGAATAGTACAATTACTAATGAAAAGTTAGGTAGAATAAAGGGAACTAAAATAGAAATAGGGGTAGAAGATGAGATAAACTATCATAATGAATCAGACAATGATTCGTCTTTAAATGTGTTTACTAAATTGTTATTTCTATATGTTAATACGATGGAAATTAGTAATTGTTATGTTTGTATGAAGTTACCCTCATCCGTGTCAGAAGGGGTGACGTATCACCATATACCTCTAACATTTGGTGTATCATGTAGTGTTTTATCAAGTTTATTTTACGTAACAGGGAAACTTCAGTATTTCTATTCAAACTTAGATGTAGTGTTTTCGGAATTGCCTATTAGAAAGAATATGAATCCAGTAGTTAGTAGTAAAAATGCACAGTTCATGGGTGAATTCTTCTTAACAATGAGTTCAATAGATGTAGCTCAGACACACAAGAATATTCTAACATGTTTATTATGTTAAGAAGAAAAAGAGTTTTTGAATTTAGTAGAAGAAAGGAGACAGGATTTAACAAAGAAAGCTGCTGAACAGAAATCCCATGTACCTCCATGGGCTGTGAAAGAGGGAATTTATGCAAAGGGCGAAGCTCGTGCTGCGATGTCCCTAGACTTTGTGAAAAGGGGAAAATTCTTCCTCCATAGGTTAAAGACAGATTATAATAACAATTTCATTGGTTCCAGTGAATGTGAACACAACTTCCTAATTTTTGGAGGGTGGGGACTAAAAGGGGGAACTGATCCTGTGTTTCCAGGAATTTATTATGTATGTGGGAATAATGCTTATTATAGGTTACCTGCAAAATGGTACGGGAGCTGTTATTTTGGAATAGTTTTCCAAAGATATACCATGTAGACAGAATCAATGGAATCAATGAAAATTCTAATGGATTAACACGGAGAAGAAGAGCTAGTTTTTCTGAAATAGTAGGTGATATATTTAGTGCATTGATACCCTCAGTTGGAGTCATTCTAAATTCACGTAAAATTTGCAAATTGTCAACCATAGTTGATCGTCTTTCCACAGATACGGCTGGAGGATTCTTAATGATTAATACAGAGATGGTTGCAATAAGGTCTATGGTTTTACAAAATCGTCTTGCTCTTGATATTTTATTGGCAAAAGAGGGAGGAGTCTGTGGTATGCTGAAAATTCAACATTGCTGCACTTATATTCCGGACAAAAGTAAGGAAATTAAAGGGTATATTGAAAACATTACAAGAATGCATAATGACTTGACCCAACTGGAGGTTGACAATGTATGGGGGAGATTAACAAAAAGTATAACATCAATAGGAAATTGGTTTACTAATTTTGGAAAAAGTTTCTAGGTCAAATAATCTTACCAGTAATTGTAATAATGACAATAGTAATGACAGTAATGATCACATGTAAATATTGCAGAAGCAAGGGAAAGGGAAGAATACATTTAGAAAAAGAAGGGAGACGAAAGAAACGAAAGAGAGAATATGAAGAAATTCAGTTAGAGGAAATGAAAGGAAAACTATACAAAAAGATGAAAGACTTAGAAGGGAAAGAAGTAACTGATGAAATGAGGAAAGAAAAAGGAGAAAACTGAGATGTGCTAAAGTTGGCATCTGGGAAGGGATGGGTAATTTTGTGATGGCTCAAAATGCCATCAGAGAGGGGATTGATGGAGCAAGGTCTTGTAAGAAAGAGACTTGCTTGGAGGCAATCCGCTCGTTTAACTCATTAACAAGTTATTAAAACAAAATCCGTGAATAACTAATACGCACCACATGAACATGCGGGTTAGTGAAGCTTGCTTATGTGTGTACTAATGCGGATAACAATGAAAACAGACTAATACCGCTTTAAACGGGGAAACTGTTGTGCGCATGCGCCAACTGCATCTACGCAATATGACGAGCTAACGCTTGGAGGGAAATTCTAGCGCATGAGCAGAAGACACTAAAATGGAGTCCTGAAGACTCGTGCGCATGGCATCTGCTTAGCTGAAACTAAACAGGCTATTTTACTAATGCTAATGCAGGGAAAGTATTAAGAAGAGAACGGGAATAGAGTAGAGGTGGGCGGTATACAGGGAGACCATTTATTTTGTGAAAATAACATTTGTCTTTTGACTTTATTATTAGTGCGCATTTGGGCCTCTCTTGTATAACCAGACTAGATGAAATGACGCAATGCCTGCGCATGCCTACTGAGTGAAGCTATGAAGGTCAATGACGGAGCACTTGAATGGAGGCCAAATTGGAGTGCCAATACCCTGGGAACGGATGGTGAAAAGTTCAGCAATGAGATGTTCTATTCTTTGTAGTGTCATTAATGTTGCAAATTGGATACATGTAGTGGATGGGAATAAAGTTTTGAATAAAAACTAAGGGGATGGGTTTGCGAACAATGGTTTAACAGAATAAAGTGACATGTAAGCATGGTGTGATGGAACTTCCCCCCTTGCCTGACCAATTAGATTTCGTATATTTACGATTTTGAAACTTTAGTGGGTGGAACATGAAGAAACAAAGGTATAATTAAGGTAGCTTTAGTTAGTTAGTTATGAAGAAGGGGACGCAGAGCTCGGGATGCTGTCTGAGAGTCGGGATGTTGTCGCTGGGAGAGATGCTGTGAGGTGCTGATGAAGACTCGAATGCAGACACTAAAGAAGAACTTTCTATCCTAACTTAATTGGGTTAGATCAGAAGATCGCGGAAGAATCTCGAGGAGGAAGAGAGTGACAGAGAGGGGTGCGGCGCAATCGTCGGTATTCTAGAGAGGTCAACTATCCTGTTCTGAATCCTGTCCTGAAGTCTTTGTCTCCTGACCTATCCTGGGGGACCCTTACCAGCCCTTTGGCCAGGGGGTTGGTCTTTCACACCATTCTTAGTAAATATAATTTCATGTTATTTGCAAGTGTTCTTTTCTCTCTGTCCTCTCCCTTTCTGAGCATTAATTATTGTATGAGTCCGAAGTATACGTTTTGATGTTTAATCAATTGAATTTCTCTCCTAAGAATGAGGGTGACTGCACTGTATTTTTGAAATGGTTCACATGCATTTAATTTAGATAAAGAATTTAAAACTTCCTGAGTCTGTGATCATTTTCTTTAAAAAAAAAAGAATAGTTAAGGGTTAAGTTAATTATCACCATCAACTAGTTCAACTAATGGTCCATCGACCAGAGGAAAAAACTTTTGATCAGTGAAAGGTTAGTTAAGAAAATTAAATAACTAATCCTGAGTATTGTGAAGTATAAATATAAACTTTAACCACTCCAGCGGTTTACTCAATGTATGTGTTTTTATGGGCCCAGGTGAGTATATGGTAGTGGAGTATCTGTTGTTGGTTCACCGCTGGATCAGCAGAATCATGGAAAGGGGCTTAAATAATCCTAATTTCTAAGAAGGGCAACAACAAGATCCCGCCAATTACAGGCCTATAAGTTTAATAGACACCCTGCAAAAGATCTATGCAAAACAGATCCTAACCAAGCTCAACAATTTGATAGAGGAAAGCAACCTCCTATCGCAGTATCAAGCTGGTTTTAGAGTGAGAGCAAGTACAATCGATCAGGTCTTTGGACTTTTATGCATAGCCTGGAAATACACAAATCTAAAGGGAGGACATCTGTATATAGCATTTATAGATCTGAAGGCTGCTTTTGATCTTATCCCTAGGGACTCCCTATGGAACTCTGTTGAAAATCAGGGAGTCCCTGTAGATCTTCTGACACAGACAGTACAGTTGCATGAAGACAAATACGCAAAAGTCAGATGGTGACTTAGGGGTGAACTCACAGAGGCAATCCCTATAAAAAGAGGAGTAAGGCAGGGATGTGTTCAGGCACCCACTCTTTTCTCATTATATGTAAATGACGTTGTGAACCATCTGCAAGGGTGTAAACATGACTCACCAAAGTTAGGAGGAGTGCCAGTACCGACTTTACTTTTCGCCGACAACACAATCCTATTATCACAAACTCCGTAGGGATTCCAAAAGTTACTAGACTCCTTCAGCAAATTTTGTGACCTAAAATGTCTCGAAATGAACTCAAACAAAACTAAATACATGGCCATAAAAACAAACAAATCTTTCAAGAAAAATATCATAGTTCAAAAACAAAAGTTGCTGTTGTTGTTGTTGTTGATACCTTGGCATCACATTAAACACAAAATTGACGTGGAAATCACACCTAAACAAATGCAAGGCTATCCTGCTTCAAAATTCCATGGCAATATTGAAAAAGCAACAGAAAAGCATATCTAAGGCAGTGTCTCCCACCCTGGAGGTTTATAGGTACAGGGCACAATCTACAACCCTCTACGGTGCAGAACTCTGGGGGGAGGGCTACCAGTTGGAACTTGCTTACAGGGAAGGAAAACAAATTCTTAAGGATGCTATTACATTTACTAGTACGCACACCTATGATTCCCATCATCCAGGACATTAACATAAATTGTATAGATCAACAAGCCACTTTGAGACCTCTGTTATTCTGGATCTGTTTGTGGCCCACAGAAGAACTCAAAAACTATAAAATTGGGCTAATCGAGATACTGATGCTCGATCATCATATAATACTTCCATGAGTTAGACATGTGCAAACATGGTTCTATAAACTAGGTCTAAATCACTTTTGGGATGCACCCAACTCATTAACGACACTCTCAAAAAAGGTCTTGAAAAATACATATTGGGCATACATGCAAAACTGCATCCACCATTGCTCTGAAATAGGAAGGTTAACATCACAGTTCCTATTAATAAAAACCACTCCCCACCTTTGTACTATATTTGGATGAAGTTTAAACGCAACTGGCAAAGTCATTGTATATGAAGTTTTGCTTTGAGGTCCTACAGGTCAATTGTAATACATCCAAATGGTCACTTAACTATAGTGATGATAGAGAAGCTTACTGTTCCCTGTGTTCACACAACACGGTAGAAAACGACTCCCATATATTATTCTTTTGTACAGTGTATGCCAGACCAAGGAAAAAATGGATTAACCGCATTTGACGAAATATGGGAATCAGGTCACATTCAGGAGCATTTTAAAAATAGATAGATCTCAGAGAATTGTTTTTAGCTTAAGTAGATATTTTTTCGTTGTAGATCTAGTACGCAAGGGAAACGGCATGACATTTTAGCCAAGTGCTGCCATCTTTTTATCCCTAATTTTTAGTACTGCATATTGTACATGTATGTGTGCTGGATTAATACCAGTATTTGAATAACGTACTTTGTTGCACTTGCACTTTATTAACTTATGTTTTAAACTAAAATTAAATTTTCTATTTTGTACTCTTTATATTCCAGGCTTGAACTTAGAAGCCATTTCTAAAGTGGAGAGTGACAGGTCACACCCGCACAGTGGTATCTTCCTACCACCAGTTGGTAAGAACGGAGCCTCCCCCCTTTTTTGTACTTAGGTCCTGATGAATGCCCTGGACCCACTTGGGCCATTTTGGCAGAAACATGTTGACCGCTTACACCACGGTTAGGGGACAATTATTTCCCCATACACGTCCATTGATTTTAATATCATATAGTTACCAGTCACATTAAAAACACAATTTGATAACTATAATGATTTTTACTCTCACTCACTTTTTCACGGGCCCCCACTTAGTTTAGAAGTGCATCCCTGTTGTCAGGTGTATGCCCGCCCCCTATCAAACCAAGGTTTTAGAGGGCGAGAACTGGTCAATGATGAAGCATGACACCAGGTGGTGTGTGAGACCAGTCCGTCACATTTTGTGAGATGCCTATACTCACAAGTCAACCATAATTTCACAGTGGTCACTACACTAGGAGCAGCTCTTGTGGTTAACATTTATTGTTGGAGGCTGCTAGCTCCTAGAACCCCGCGCCTCTTGTTCCCTTCTCCACGCATCGTGGGGCTCATTTGTGGTTATGATTAATGTACAGCTTATGGCTGTGGGAACAGTCTAGGCGTACCCCTCCCTATATTTAGGGCCACGTACTGATCAGTAGAGATCAGACCAAGGAGACTGGTCTAGACAGTGAAGACCCAGTCCCATGCTAAAGATTGATAGGAGCTGATCACAAGTCGATCTTGCTCACCAACCCTATTCCTACTTGAACCATGGACACCGAACTGCTCGGGGAGGAGATCCTGGCGGAGATCCTTAACGCACCGTCTTTGCTAGCCGAGGCTGTGGTAGCACAGACGGTAAAGAACTCTGACGAATGGGAAGCATTATCAGCAAAGAAGAAAGAACAAATACGTACAGTCCTTCATGGGGCATTCATGACAGAGTACCTCAGGAAAAACACTGCACCTAGGGGGCTCATAGTCACCAATCAACCTAGATTGTTCCTCAACAATAAGGAGTTCCGTACAAACTGGTCTTGCATTGCCTGGAAATGTACCAAAGATTGGCTCATTCTGATTATTAACACAGCCAGGCAATTAGCAGATGCCCTCCTTGTTGAGATTCAACAAAGCGAGTGCAAACTAAAGACATTAGTGCAGCTATCAGTTTTTAAGAAGAAACTCGAGGAAATTAACAATGACCATTCTGAGTATAAAGAATATCTCACACAATTGAAGTTGACGAAACTCAAAAAGGACGTGCAAAAATTCAGCAGAGAAACAGTGTACCCATATATCACTGATGAACACTACGACAAACCCGCACAACAACAGGCAGGGAAGAAACAACGATTTAGACCCACTCCCCTGAATTGGACATTTAGCTCTGGAGAGGAGAGGAGCGATAGTAGCAGTGATGAGAGCTCAGGACCACAACAGGGCAGACAACAGGGCTATCGCCAACCCATGGCACAACCACCACCACCACCATTTGGATAGTGGCAACAACCATATTATCTACCAGGTTTCGGCTTCCCACAAGGTCCTCAGCCTTTTTTATACAGAGGCGGGGGCAGAGGGAGAGGCCGACAAAAAAGAAGGAACACAAGGGTACAATGGGAGGACCAACCGCCCAACACAGTGGTAACCAGGAGCAAAGGGAGGGCGAACATGCCCTCAACAAGCAGGGAGTAACGAACATTGTTAATCTCAGTAGACATACGCTCACAATCGACAAGGAATCTGTCCTTTCCAAAGGACTAGGATTCGTCCCCACACCCAACAATGACCCCTTTGTTCTTAACACAGAACTGGCCCAGTTTTTCAGAAAAATCAAGCTCCGCGACCACTTCGGAGATACCAAAGATAATACTGAAGACAAGAGATCCACGGGATTGAGGAAGAAGTCAACCTTCCAACCACCTACCCAAAGTATTCCCTGCCAGATACAAGCCTTTGAAGAAGCTGTACTCAAGGAGGTTGAGGAAACTAACTTTCTAACCACCAATGGGATACAGAATCTCACTAAGAAGGAACGTATAGCACTCCAGGGCTTGAAAAATAATCACGATCTTGTCATCAAGCCTGCAGTCAAAGGGGGAGCCATTGTCGTTATGGACCAGGAGATGTACCCAGAGGAATGTAAAAGACTACTCTCAGACACGGTCAGCTATGCTATACACCGGAATGATCCGACAGGCCCACCCATGACCAAAATCAAGAACATGGTGGAAGAGGCCCTCAACAACAATTGGATCACTAGACAGGAGGCGGGATTCCTTGTCAGTGAAGAGCCCCGGATGCCCAGGTTCTACACACTTACAAAAATCCACAAGAATCGGATGCCTCCACCAGGAAGACCCATTGTGTCTGGCATTGGGTCAGCTCTGGAGCCTTTGTTGCAGTTTTGCGACTGGTTTCTTAGGCCAATTGTACAAAAATCACATTCCTACCTCAGGGACACAAAGGACATCCTTTGCTTGCTACGAGACCTGGATGTGAACACAACTAGGGATCTGTTCATAACAATGGACATAGAGGCCCTATACACGAGCATACCACAAAGACGGACACTGGAGGTCGTGGAACATATCATCTTGAATATGGACTGGGATTTCATCACTCCCCAACAATTTGTGATGGAATGTGCTGAACTAGCCCTCACGGAGAATTTTTTCGAATTCGAAGATGTGATCTATCACCAAATCGCAGGAACATCCATGGGCAGCACCTTTGCCCCTAGTATGTATGGCATGCCTCTATGTCCAACAATTTGAGGACGATTACATCCTCAACCAAAACAACCCATTTTTCAAACATCTCAAAATATGGAAGCGCTACATAGACGACGTGCTCATCGTGTGGAATGGAACAGAGGAAGTTGCAACCAAGTTTGTCCAATGGGTAAACACCAAGGACGAGCACCTCAGGTTCACACATGCCATCAGCAAGGATCACGCAGTATTTCTAGATCTGGATATCACCCTCACCGATGAAGGTATCGCAACAAAGGTACATAACAAAACCATGGATAAAAACAGTTTACTCCTCTATGAGAGCTACCACCCGAAGGCCTTGAGACAAAATCTCCCAGTGGGTCAATTTCTTCGAGTTCGAAGGAATTGCTCGAATACTGAAACCTTTGAGGCACAAGCAGAACAGCTGGAGACAAAGCTCCTGGAACGTCATTATCCAAAAAAGATGGTGAGAAAGGCAAGGAAAAGAGCAAGAAACAATCCAAGGGAGTCACTACTAGAGGATGTCACAAAAGAAGACACCAAGAGACTGGTGTGTGTTACTACATACACCCCTGTCTCTAACATAGTCCAGAAAATCATCAGAAAGAACTGGCACATCTTAAATAGCGTAGGAAAACAGTGGGAATTACCTCTGTTTGCCTTCAAGAGAAACAAAAGCTTACGCGACAAATTGGTACACGCCAAAACGACGCCCCCCGAAGGAGAAGAACAGCAGACGCTATGGAATCAACCACGACCAGTGGGCCACTATTCCTGTGGTGGATGCACGTCTTGCAACCTCACGACCAACACAAAGGAGGTAGACATAGGCACCAATAACCCCTGGCAATTACGAGAATTCAGCAACTGCAACACGGAGAATGTCGTGTACCTCTTAACATGCCCTTGTGGCCTCAAATATGTAGGCATGACTACCAGGAAAGTAAAGGTCCGCATTAACGAACACCGGAGCACCATCAGGTGCAAAAAGACCAATACCAAACTGACACGTCACTTCATTGACAAAAATCACAAAGACACAGACCTCAAGTGGGTAATCCTGGAGGTCATGAAAAAACGCAAATCTGACCTGACAAAAGCCTTACACATCAGGGAGCAACGATGGGTCTATCGCTTGCACACCTGGGAGAATGGGCTCAACGATGAGATCCCGTGGCTGCAAATGGGACGTTAATCCACAACCTACGACACCATGCTTTGTAGAAATCCTAACAATTTCCAAGAGAAATTATCTACACCTCTTGTACACCCAGCACATTCTGCTTTTCCATTAACTTAACCTTCAGGGTTTTTATCCACCTAGGTTTTGCTGCCACCTAGATTACTTCTCTGATATAAACAAAAAACCACGGTCTTCCTTACTTGAAGACTACCATTTACGCCGATTGCGGTCTGTGTGTTTTTCTTTACAGGGTTTGACAACAGGGGTTTTCCTCTCCCCTCCTCCCATGGGGCAAGTAGTTTTGTTAATTAGGGTAAGATCAGTGAGATTTTATCTCACATCATCATTCTTGAATTGTGTACACACATAGAGTGTCACATGTCACATGAGTAGTCACTCACAATTAACTAAACCAGTGCATGTATTGTTTTCAGTATTCTCTCGTGACCCAGTTATGTTGTTACATTTTCTATTTTGTACTCTTTATATTCCAGGCTTGAACTTAGAAGCCATTTATACTAGACATTTCTTTGGAAGAGTTTGTGGAGATTCGTCAAACGGCGGCAAAGATATAGGTGAGTCAAACATCATTTTTCCTATGGAAACATGGTCCCAACTATAACTACTATACTCATATAGCTACATATTCATTTACACATCCAATGACACACCCATAGAGGGACTGATACACCTATTTAGATATGGACTATAGTTCTGGCACTCCTAATCACCCATGCAGACAAATTGCTCTTTAAACATGTGTTGGGCCTGCTGCTGCAGAGCCTCTGTATGTAGATTTACTGGTAGTGCGAGTTGTATTCAAAACTCCTTGCCAAGCCTTACACTTCCTTTCTCCTACATATAAGTCACCCTTAAGGTAGGGTGTGCGTAGGCCATAGTTTGAATGCTGGCACTTGTAGACTTCTTTATTCCATTATAAATGAAGACTACAAATCGCAGAATTCATAGTAAAAAGACTAGCGTGGAACAGTATATCACACATTAACATGTGAAACTTGCCAGCTATGTAGAAGATACTCTTCAGGTAGGGTGTAGTGTGTTATAAGGTAGGCTTGAATATGCTTAGACAGTAAGACATGGTGTTTTAAGTCATACCGAGTCACATGTGTGCATAGATACCCGTATGCATAGTTAAATATGCATTGTTTCACCTATATTACAAGTTATATACAGAAGTAGAAACCCTTTCTTATTCACCTAGTCTGTGAGAGACAGACAAAGCTATATAAATATTCAGTGTCATGACTATACAACCCTTATGTATGCAGCACTAAGATAAATATGTAACTACTGATACAACCTAGTCACCCATCCAGACAAGTAGTCCTTTAAATATGGGTCAGGCCTACGGTGCTTTGTGCTTAAGAGGTAAGAGATGTCCTTTTGAGTTTCACTAAGTTACTTGTGTACTTGCAGACCCCTATGCCATGTACTACATAGATTGTACCATCCATAATGCAACTGACATACATGTTTTCAAAAGTATCTCTCTCACCCAGTCAGACTGCAACAGAAACTAGTTATGCATCTAGCTGTATCAAAGACAGTTACAGACACTATTATATACCCCTGTATTCAGCAACAGAGGCACTGAGCTATTTGTTCAGCCACTTACATACCCATTTAGAAAGCCATAGAGTTACTGAAACAGACAGTCATCTACTGGTATACTTACTTAAACATATGATGGCACTCCTACAGATGGACTCCTACACTCACTCAGATATGTAGCCAAGTGCTGCTATAACCTAGTCACCCATCCAGACAAGTAGTCCTTTAAACATGGGCCAGGCCTATTACTGCAGAGCCTGTCCGTGCACTTTTACTGCCAGCTCAACTTGGCATGAAAAAGCCCTTCTCCATGTCTAAAACCTGCCTTTTAGTACACATAACTTGCCTCTGAGATAGGCTGTAAGTATGCTATAAAGCACAGTGCTTTGTGCTCAAAAGGTAAGAGATGTCTTTTTGAGTTTCACTAAGTTACTTTTGCACTTGCAGGCCCCTATGGCAAGTACTGTCATGTAGTTTCCACTTTCCAGTAGGAATTGTGCATTTGTTGGGCAACATAAACTTTGGGATGGTGCGAGACTGATTCTGAGCACCCCCCGCAGTATATGTTGTCCTATAGATAGGGGTGGGCGGAATTTGCGTAGTCGCGTTACGCAAAGTTCCGCGAAACGGTAAAAAATCTCCGCGAGCACGCAAAAGTTCCCACGAACACGCGGAATTGCTTGTTCCGCCCTTTCGCGATGCTTTTTTCCTGTTCGCGAACGTTGTTTGCGTGCTCGGGGGGAAATATCTCGCGAACACGCACTTTGAAAGCGCAAACAAGCAAAAAATTCCGCGAAGCCGCGGATCGCGGAATTTTTGGCAATTCCGCGTTCTCCGCGGAACGCGAAATTACCCAAATTCCGCGAACGGAACGGAATTTACCGCCCAGGCCTACCTATAGATGAGCTAGCTCACAATGCCACCATAAGCACCCCTAAACCTAGACAGGTAGCAAATGGTTTTGGCAACCACAGAACATGACAACCCTGACTCAACCAGGAATCGTGGTAACAGATATAGAACCCTTTTGCTCAGTCACTCGTTCTCTCTCTCTCGAAGAAATATACAAAGAATACACATTGTGATTCTTGTATAGAATATATGTGATCCAATGATCAATAGACAGAAGCAAATCATAGCAATTAGCAGTATAAGGCCAGTGAACAAAATAAATAGTTCCACCATCTTGCTAAAACAATGTATATATGCAAGCATATGAAACAATAAATAGCGTACTTCTACTATGCGTCCCTTACCTAGATGCCTAGGGTGTGTGTGTTCTGCCAAGAATCCCCTATTGGATGATCCAGCCCCCATTACCTGAAGGGAAAGTATGTAGGTCCCCGTCTTTGTCACAGGTTGGCAGAGGGATCAGCAAGCAGCTGGGTTGAGGTTTCAGCGTATAGTGACCAAGCAATGACAGCAAGTGCTCCTCTGCCCCAACGCAGAAATCCTTGTATATTTATAACAAAAAGCATCCTTGACCCGAGCTATGACCTTAGTCAGGCTGCCATGGTTTATGATCTAGGATCTATAGATGCGTCACCTCATGGACGAGTAACAAACAGTCACATTTGCACAATGTATGTTGAGACCTTATACGAAATCTTCAATGTGTTGTGATAGTGTTATTATGAAGTGTAATTTGTGAGCAAATGTAGTTTCATGGAAAATAATTCTGCACTGTCACGCATGCAAATGTGTGTCAAAAGTCATTGTGTTAAAGAGAAGGCAACTTAGCGAAATATGTGTATGTTGAAATGGCAGTGTTTCTCCCCAGGTCTCACTGAACCTTTTTACACCAACTCCTCGAACATAAGTTGACTAATATGGTATCTAATCGGGACAAAGCTATGTCAAATAATGCTACAGCATATGCATATGAAATGATTTTAAAATCTATCTACAAATCAATTAAAAAAGGCAATCATACAATTTGAAAGCCGAAGCACACAGAAATCCATCATTAAAAAATGTAAATGTTAATAAAAACCAAATTTAAAAACAGTTTAAGATGTTAAAAAGGACCTAATAAAAAGTCCCCACCAAATGGAATAGCCAAATGCCTATGTGTTCCGAGTGGGAGATGAAACATTTCTGTTCCCAGCAACTACAGAAGATGATCCCAGGGCACACCTCGGAGCAGGTTTATGGAGCAAATGTGTTCCCATCCAGTCCCCATAGCAGTCACTGTGGGAGTGACCACAGCAGGTTGAAGAGCCACCAAACCAGAGCTAAGATCCAACTCACCAGGAGCAGAAACATCCCAGGAAGGTTTGTAGAATTCAGCCAGAAGCAATGTAATACGCAGTGGACAGCAACACAACTGGGCCTTCAAGGAGTCCTCCAGTACATTTATGTCCGAAGGCTCAACCAGTTGTATTCATAGGCACAAGTCCAAGGCACACCCAAAAGTGCACAGCAGACAGCAGAATACGGGCTGCATGCAGTAAAGCCAAACAGACTGAAATGATAAGAACCAATGCTCATTCAGTTCCTGAAGCAAACGTGTCCCAAAGCAATGTGCCATGCGCTCACAGCACAGTAGCAAATGTGGTAGCACCAGTTCCATTTGTTCTTGAAATGGGACATCCATTGTGGAGCAGAAAAATGTATATCACAGTCCCGACAATCAGAAGCAGGACCAGCGGAAGACCTCCAAAAATGCTTCCAAGCAAGGAGTGCATGGAGAATGGAATTACTCTGAAAACTGTCTGAAAGATGCTAAACAACCCAGAGCCTATACTTTTAAAAAAGTGTGCTATTCCCGTCATATCAGACTTGTTAAAAATGCAGTGCACCAGCTCTCCAAATTGTAGCAGGAATTTAGTTAGGAGTTGTGACTGTATCTCGTAAGAGGACCTTGCAACTTGAAGATGAAACGTCTCCTTTGCAGATGTCATGGTCACATCTTTCTGAAATAATAAGGCTTTCAGTTTGCTCAAGGCATCAAAGTGCACGTTGGAAAGATTTATTGAAGACGGAAGCGTCGCCTCCCTAGATGTATTGGCAGGTGGAAACAGTACATGTCTAAAACAAGTGGCAATGGGAAAATCTGAAAGTCGGACGTATCTCGGCCAATGGGAAACCTTTCAAGTAGCAAGATAAGTTTTACCACGGAAGCATTAAAAGGCACTGAAATTTGAAATGTAGTTCCCAATACTCGTGTACAAACCCTTCCCCCAATGCTTCGTATCTGCCCACATGATGGCATTGCAGACAGTACTGAAAATGTCGAAATCGGCAGGGTGATGTACACATGGATTATCCAATCTGCAGCTGGTGTTTCAGCAACAGTGAAAAGTAACCTCTCTAGTTTTTCTATGTGTAACATAGTGTATGTTGCATCTTTTGGGTGCCATGAGTTCCTGCTGTTTTGTAGGTGGTAAGGGGAAAACAGCCTTGTGGAATTAATATGTCGCCATGTCACATTGTCAGAACATAGGGGCTGATTAGGATGGCGGTCGTAAAACCTCCCCGACCGCCATGGTTGCGGGAAAAGACCGCCCGCATGGACCGCGAGATAACCGCCGGTCGAATTACGATGGCCTGCGGTCGAAATCCGACCGCGGCGGTACGATCGCAGGCTTTAACATTGCGGCGGTTGCTGCTGCCCGCAGCACCGCCGCGATGTCGAAAGGAGCATGTCCTGCATTTCCCTGCACTGCGTGGCAGGCACTGCACAGTGCCTGCCACCTGGTACAGGGAAATGTAGGGGGGGACCATGGGTACCCCCCCAGTGCACCCACCCCCCCCAACACATTGGGGGCCCGCAACAGGCCCCCGGGAGACAATCTCTGCCAGCCTTTCCATGGCGGTTTGACCGCTGCGGAAAGGCTGGCTACCGCCGGCATCATAATCGTGCCGGCGGAGCCTGCTCGGCACCGCCACCATTATCCCGGTCCTGCTCCGTCTGCCAGGCAGGAGTGCGGATGGCAACCGGCGGAAAAGCGGCGGTCGGAATTTCCCACCGCCGCGGTCACTACCGCCATCCTAATCTGACCGGCGGTTTTCTGGGTTGCGATCGCGGGCGGATGTCCACTGCCGGCCCGGCGGTCGCCACTGCCAGCCCGGCGGTGGACATCCGCCCGCCATCCTAATCAGCCCCATAGTGGTTGAAGTGTCCAGCTCAATACCACAATAGACCTGAGCTGTGACTGCCTATGTTGTAATGCAGACATGTCTTGTTCAATAATGTCTATTGCCAATGACGCAATGTTTCCCAAAGAGTGTAATCTAGAGGACAAAGTGGTCATACCATTGTCAATCTCTGCTAGAGCTTTTTCCAAATTGACCCTGTCAATTTCGCGCAGTCTTTCAGCAACTTCCTGCTGAGAAAGGTTTCATTTTTCATTGTATACTGCATACAAGAAGCGTTTTTGATGTGGTTTTAAAAGTCCCTGAGTTCCAGGTCATCAGATAGAAGGGACAAGAGTGTTTAGCTAATCAAGGCACAACTTACCAACACTGTAGGTTGTCACCACCCCGAGTGTTCAGACTGCACATACCGCATGTCAGGCCTGCTTGTGTTAAAAACCTCGGTGTTATCTAGGAATCGTCCCTGACATCCGTTCGTGTCTAACGGCCAAACCAACCATCCCTTACAATTGGGGTCTGATGAATTGTATGTACCATTGCCTAGCATGGTATCTAATGTTTCCTCCTTGTATTTTGTAAACTGCTGCCAGTTTTCAAAATGTGCGAATGCGGGAATGCATGGTGTGATTAAATCTTTCATTTTAGCTAATCCAAGACATGATGTTCGGTGCACTGTTTTGTTCAGGAAAATCATCTGTTGTGGTATTAGGTATGCTCTAAACAAAGCCTCAGTTCCCTGAACCTGCCAGTCTTTTGTCCCCGAATTGATTTTACATCTATAGTCTCCTTCCAGAAGTCAAAACCTTGCCAGACAGCTGGGAAAGAATAGAAGCAGAATATATCAGCTTGGTGTTGGTCAGCATATTTTTCTTTGCAAGCGATGGTGCATGCTTATAATAATAAGAGGTTGGGTCAGTAGTATCATATCCAGAAAAATAAACAAACTTCTGTGCGAATGTTTTTGAACTACCCCGTGGTGGTGGAGAGCAATGTTCCCATTATGTGTAATTAAAAACAGCACGTGGAGTATTTGCTGTACACAGTAAATGATGACCGTAATGTTGAAAACAAAACATTTGATCATAACTAGATGTATCATCAAACAATTCATTGGAAGAAAACAGAATGCTCTAGATCTTCTAGCGTTTCATGCACTATATCAATGTCCCAATCGTCAGAAACAGTACTAGGGGTAATTACATAATTCAATGATAATTTAAACAGGTATGGAATTTGTAAAAGTTCATTGGGGCCATACACATCATACAACACCCTATCACAACCAATCCCATCAGGAACTGGAACAGTTGAAATTTTCACCAGGGAAAGGTCTCTTCGTTTTCCTAGTGATGACAAATGAGTTTTAAGGACCAAATTCACCAGTTGTACTACAAAGCATTCTGTGAGACAGTGTCCATTCAGAAGTAGGAAAAAGATTGCCACAAACTGATTCCAAAGGAACAGGTAAAGCAATAAAATTGTAATCCAAAGTTGTAGCCACGGAGAAACAAAATATTGGGGGTGGGCGGAGTTGCCCTATGGGGAATTCCACAGAGTTGCATAAAAACTCAGTGGAATTTCGCAGAGTTCCACTCCGCCCTAAAGACTCTCTTCTGTTTAAACTGTGCCAAGTTATGTATGGAAATAGTATGGACACCTAGAAAGAAACCACTCCCAGATGCTGTCACTCATGTTGCACCTCCAACCCTCCTTGTACTCTCTCTCTGCTGAGCCAAGTGTAGTGTGTCATAGGAATGGAGCCCTCTGCTTCCACAGGTGGAATCCTTGCTTCATTCTATGCCCTGTAAGCCCAGCCCCCTTCCTATCTGGTGCCAAGATGTTCACTTTGTTCCCAGGGTCCGCAGTGCAGGGCCTGCTGTAAGGGTGGCTTCTCCATGTCTCTCTGTGCTCGTTTCCATTGAATTATACAGCCTGTCACACAACAGGTAACCACACAGGTGCAGAACGGATAACAACCACCCTCACCAGATGCCTGAACATTGCATGCTCAAACATACCTCGGCCTCGTGACATTTTAAAGTATGTTGATGGAAACTAACGTTTGCAATGTCCCTTATTGCTTTCCAAGTGCAAGCCTCGTTCCCTTTCTGGAAAAATCTTGACACAACTTGCAGGGTGCATGAGGAGCGCACAAGGCTCTGTCATGACATTTTACAAAATAGATCTGGATCAGAGACAACTCCCGGCAGCCCGGAGCCTCTTGAGGGACTTTGCAGAGCACTTGACTGTAGCGGCATCCTCCTATGTAAACAAGAGGCAGGGAGGAGACCCCAGGGGATGGGCCAGCACATCAGTGACCGTCCAGCCTCTCCCAACAGGACCCGAGCCCCCTATTTCTAGGAGAAGGGACCATGAGGAATCCAAGACACCTGAGAGAAAGGGCCATGCGGCTTTTCATGCCTCTCCTAGTGGCACCCGAGGATCTCGAGCCCCCTTAGGGAAAGCAGAAGAATCCAGATCGAGCCTTGGTGTGCTGCAGTAACCCCCCTCTCCCTCCTTATAGTGTGCACTTGGGAGGGGCTGTGGTGATCTCTTACTGTTTGTCTTGTGTGTGTAGGGGGAGTGGACGAGGACTGCATGCAGCGGTCGGTATGTGGGACTTGGGTGGCTGCAGTGACACAGGGAAGTCAGTGGATGTGCTCAGTGGTCACTAAGAGCTGTGGAATCAGAGTTTTTGCTGAACTTCACGCTCCCAGTGGAGTGCGGAGTTGGCAAAACTCCGCAAACTCCGCTGGCGGAGCAGAGTTCAACGCCCACCCCTACTCATGACATCGTCAGTGACGCATCTCAAATGACATCACTGGTGACATCATCAAGTGAGTGTAAGTGTTTTTAAGAGCTTATGGGTGTTAAACATACATAGTAACCTACTACAAAAGGTAATTAGTAAACTAGGTGCACTACTACTGAGTGATACTACTTATAACATATGTTATGTGAGTGGCTGTGTGAATGTATCCTTGTGTGTATGGGCGAGTGAGTGGGTATCTGAATGGTTTTATGAGTGAGTGACTCAGTATGTAAGTGGCTGTATGGGTGAGTGAGTGATGTTTGAGTGGGTGTTTGGTTAAGTGAGTTGGTGTGTGAGTGGCTGTATTGGAGAGAAGGTGTTTGTGTGAATGGCTGGGTGAGAGAGTGGATGTGTGAGTGCTTGTATGGATGTGTGAATGGGTATGTAAGTTCTTGGGTGGGTGTGTTAGGGGACGCCTGTGCAAGTAAGGCGCTGCTTTGTGTGCTTTGCATTTTTAGTGCCTTATCATTATTTTAAATTATTTTAACACTGTCACATTAACTTCAACGTTGCCATAGAACATAACTGATTTTACTGTTTAGTCCCTACCTCTCCGGTCCGCCGCGGGTGTCCCCCGATTGTGCAGAGAGAGCGCTGACCTACTTTGATCTTTGCTGGCCGCCATTTTTAGGCAGTTAGCGGTCCAGTTTCTGGTCTCTACATACTTCCGGGGGGTTTCGCTTAAAAAACAATGGAAACCCCGGCGCGCAGCGGACGCCTGTGCAAGTAAGGTGCTGCTTTGTGTGCTTTACGTTTTTAGTGCCTTATCATTTTTTTAAATTATTTTAACGCTGTCACATTAACTTCAACATTGCCAAGAAAAATGCTCCTTCTGGGAGCCAGAGACACGTCAGAGGTGGGGCGCTAGCCGGCGGAGCAGCCAGTGTCGTAATACTTCAAATTACAAATCGCACGTGAAGCGTGCTCTCAGGAAAATCACGGAGATGCAAGACTAACAAGATTTATTCCTTCATAAATCCCAGCGTAACGCGTTTCGACCGTCCATCGGTCTTGATCACACAGTGAGATAGAATACAGAGCATCAATACATACGTGAGGCTAGACACAAAAGTAGGACTGTGCATATGTGCTCGATGTCGTCATGGGACTGTACAGTCTGAAAAGCAGTTGCCATCTTGTAATGTCAAACTGTGTCGAAACACCATGTATGATTGCACATAGAAGTACTCATCATGGGCCCAAACCCCGATGCCTGGAGCGACACCTGGGGGCCCCACGCCCTCGGAAACCCGCCAACCCCCACGGACCACGCACGCAACCTGGGAATCATACTGGACTCCGAGCTCAAAATGGACCACCAGATCAACTCCGTCTCGTCTTCCTGCTTCCACACCCTCCACCTCCTTCCTAAGACCTTCAAATGGATCTCCCTTGAACACAGAAAGACCATCACTCACGCCTTGGTCACCAGCAGACTCGACTACGGCAACGCACTCTACGCCTGAATAAACAAAAACCTCACCCGCAAGCTACAGAACACCCTGAACGCCGCCGCAAGACTGGTCCTCAACCTGCCAAAACACTGCCACATCTCCCAGCACCTGCGCACACTCCACTGGCTCCCTGTCGAGGCAAGAATCACCTTCAAGATACTCACCCATGCACACAAGGCCCTCCACGGCACCGGACCAGCATACCTGAACAGCCGACTCAAATTCCACGCACCCCAAAGGACCCTACGATCAGCCCAGCTCTCCTACGCCGTGGTCCCCCGCACCAGAAAGACCAGATCGGGAGGCCGCTCCTTCTCCTTCCTCGCGGCCAAAGCCTGGGACGCCCTTCCGCTCCACCTCAGACAGACAACATCGCTCCCCATCTTCGCAAGAAACCTCAAAACCTGGCTCTTCGACAGACCCCCTCCTTGATGGAATGGATCCTGCACCCCCCCTACCCCTAGCGCCTTGAGACCCTTACGGGTGAGTAGTCGCGCTTAACAAACCTCTGATTGATTGATTGATTGATTGATCACATATAGGTCATCCTACATAGTTAGCCAGTATTGTCACAGTCTAAATGGACAGTAAACTCAAAATGGAATTGTGAGTTAACAAAATAAATGTGTGACCCACAGGTCAGTCACTGGTGTGCATTGTATGTTGGACTGATGCATCGGGTTGAAGGCAAGTAGGAAGGTGCGTGAGACCGGGAGGTGGAAATTACAAATAGAGACATAGGGGGTCATTACTAGGCCTGGGCGGTAAATTCCGTTCCGCTCGCGGAATTTGTGGAATTTGGGTAATTTCGCGTTCCGCGGAGAACGCGGAATTGCCAAAAATTTCGCGATCCGCGACTTAGCGGAATTTTTTGCTTGTTCGCGCTTTCAAAATGCGTGTTCACGAGATATTCCCCCCGGGCACGCAACAGCGTTCGCGAACAGGAAAAAAGCATCGCGAACAGGTGGAACAAGCAATTCCGTGTGTTCGCGGAACTTTTGCGTGCTCGAGGAGATTTTTTACCATTTCGCGGAGCTTTGCGTAGCGCGACTAAGCAAATTCCGCCCACCCTTAGTCATTACAATGGCGGAAGGACCGCCACCGCCAGCCATGCGGTGGCGGTCCTTCCGCAATCGGACCACGAATTTCCCCCCGCCACATTACGATGGCGGGGGGATCCAGACTGCGACTGCGGCAGACGGAAAGACCGTCCGCCACGGAACCGCCACAGGCAATTGAACCGATTGCCTGGCGGAGTGGTCTGCATGCATAAAATGGTGGCGGTGCCTAGCAGGCACCGTCCACCATATTATGCTGCAGGCTGTGAGCCAGCCTTTCCATGACGGCGACACCGTCATGAAAAGGCTGGTGGAGATCCTGTTCGGGGGCCCGTTGCAGGCCCCCAATGGGGGGGTGCATGTGCACTGGGGGTACCCATGGTACCCCCCTACATTTCAGTGCACTAAGTGGCAGGCACCGTGTGGTCCACTGTAATGCACAACATGCATTTTCAACATTGCGGCGGGTGCTGCTTTCAGCACCCGCCGCAATGTTAAAAATGCAAGATGCAACCGCCATGGTGGCAATCGCATCCTAATGTGGTGTGCGGACCTGCCGCATGTATTGCGGATGGTCCCGGTGACCACCACGATGGCGGACGGACTCCAGTCCGTCCGCCATCGTAATGATTCCGATTCGGGCCGGAAAAAATACCGACCGTCTCGGTACAGGAATTTAGTCCGACCGACTCGGACCGGCGCCGTACGACCCGGGTAGTACGATGAAATGCATGTGAAATCCGACCGACTCGGACGGAATACAAAACGACCGACCGAGCCAGACGTAAACAAGCCATCCGGCCAGGAAATCACGCGAAACGAACCGACCGACACGCACCCGGATTGAACCCGAACGAAATGTACCCGCGAACTCCGACCCGCGTAGTACGATGCTGTGCGTGCAAAACACGACCGACTCGCCCGGAGCACAAGCCGTATGACCGACACGTATACAAAACCCAGCCGAAGCAACCCAATACTCCGCGACCGACTCGTACGCCACATATGAAACCTAGCTGACACACAGCGGGAACGAGTCGGACAAGATCGCACCAGACAACTGCAGCGTCCTACTCGGACACAAGAACGACTCCTACATGCACCAAAAACACCAAGAATTTTTCTTTTTTTTAAAAAGGGCCAAACAAGCAACCACAAAGCCAATAAATACAGGGAGGAAAAAAAAATGGAACAAGGACACACCTCCAACTCCACCTACATAAAGGTCACAAATCCCTACCATGATCCTTTGCAAATTCCACTGACCTGCTAGCACAGAACACCATCACACAGCAACCACAGACACACTCACAGCACATACATCACACAAGCCACACACCATTACCACACCTACAAATAGCACCCTCACACACACCCAGCTAAACCTACACTCACACCCCCCCACTTGCACACACACACACATCAATCACCACCACCACCTATCACCATGCCCCCAAAGAAGAGTCATAAGTTCCTAGACAGTGAATTGGAAGTCATGGTAGATGAGATCCTCAGGGTAGAGCCACAGTTGTTTGGTACATTGGTACAACAGACCCCCATGTCGCAGAAAACCAAGATGTGGGCGAGGATTGTCGACAGGGTGAACGCACAATCACCATGTTTGCGCACAAAGGAAGACATCCAGAACAGGTGGTATGATGTGCGCAGGAGGGTCCGGGACCTACTCAAAAAGGACTACCCCTTCAGCCAGCACACCGGCAGTGGCCCTCCTGCAAAACCAGTATACCTCTGGCCCTGGGAGGAGAAGGTGTGGGCCATCCTACCACCAGTGAGTGTATACGGACTAACAGACATCCCAGAGCCTGGTGAGTACACAACTAATATACACAATATGGTGTGACAACACACACACATCACAGTCAAGGGGATAGGCAAACCATGCACCCTTAGCAAATACACAGCAACCAAAAGATATTCATCCCAAGATGTGAATGCTATTCAGACAAACACAATACCTGCCATCTCATAGTGAGATGTAACTGTGTCATGACATGTACAAACCTAACAACAAATACAGCAAGGCAGTGGCACAAATAGAACCAACAAACACTCCCAGATATTTACCCACCACTAGAACACCACCTCACAGGGAAGCTCACTGAAAGGAAGGAATTCTGTGTATGCTGGTGAAGTCAGTGTAGCCAATAGCATGATGGGAGTTGTAGGCACAGATATTGGTCAGCCTCACAATTGGCCCATCAACACCACTCTGAACCATGCTCACATCACAGGGAGTGGAAAACAACTGACAAGATGGCTGACACTGGGTACTGCTGGGGGAGCACAAGGCCCTGATGGGAACTGGGCACCAACAAACAACAGGACCACACTGTCAGCCATCTTGCCATTGCTGTCACACTCACACACAGTGAAGTCCACTCAAAAGGAAGGAAGTATGGGCATGCTGGGAAGGGGGTGTAGGCAATAGCATGATGGGAGTTGTAAGCACAGATATTGGTCAGCCTCACAATTGGCCCATCAACACCACTCTGAACCATGCTCACATCACAGGGAGTGGAAAACAACTGACAAGATGGCTGACACTGGGTACTGCTGGGGGAGCACACAGGCCCTGCTGGGAACTATGCAACAACCAAACAGCAGGACACCACTGACTGACATCCTGAAAGACAACTTAGCACTCCCTGCAATGGAAGCACGTTCCATGGTGGGATATCTGGCTGGGTGGGAAGGAGGACACACAGCACTGACCATAGTTACAAGCACCTCCCTCACACACACCCTCAACACTAACTCCACATAACCCACCTGGGAGAATGCAATGCCTCACATCCTAACTGAAGATCCCACAAAGAACCACCACCCTGGGTTATGCTGTGTGAAGCACAGGGACACTCTTGGGACTTGTAGCCAAACAACTGCCAGGACAACACTCCCAGCCATCCTGTCAGCACAGGCACCCCACCCCACAGGGAAGCAGAGTCAAAAGGAAGGAAGGATGGGCATGCTGGGAAGGGGGTGGAGGCAATAGCATGATGGGAGTGGTAGTCACAGATATTGGTCAGCCTCACAATTGGCCCATCAACACCACCCTGAACCATGCTCACATCACAGGGAGTGGAAAAGGACTCACAAGATGGCTGACACTGGGTACTGCTGGGGGAGCACAAAGCCCTGCTGGGAACTGTGCAACAACCAACAGCAGGACACCACTGACTGACATCCTGAAAGACAACTTGCACTCCCTGCAATGGAAGCACGTTCCATGGTGGTATATCTGGCTGGGTGGGAAGGAGGACTCACAGCACTGACCATAGTTACAAGCACCTCCCCTCACACACACCCGCAACACTAACTCCACATAACCCACCTGGGAGAATGCAATGCCTCACATCCTAACTGAAGATCCCACAAAGAACCACCACCCTGGGTTATGCTGTGTGAAGCACAGGGACACTCTTGGGACTTGTAGCCAAACAACTGCCAGGACAACACTACCAGCCATCCTGTCAGCACAGGCACCCCACCCCACAGGGAAGCAGAGTCAAAAGGAAGGAAGGATGGGCATGCTGGGAAGGGGGTGGAGGCAATAGCATGATGGGAGTGGTAGTCACAGATATTGGTCAGCCTCACAATTGGCCCATCAACACCACCCTGAACCATGCTCACATCACAGGGAGTGGAAAAGGACTCACAAGTTGGCTGACACTGGGTACTGCTGGGGGGAGCACAAGGCCATGCTGGGAACTGTGCAACAATCAACCGCAGGACACCACTGACTGACATCCTGAAAGACAACTTGCACTCCCTGCAATGGAAGCACGCTTCATGGTGGGATAACTGGGCTGGGGGGAGAAGGAGGCCCGGATGGCAAGCAAATACCACCAATGCTGGTCATGCACACACCTCAACATTCACATTGACATGCCACAGGTTGGCAGGACAATGTGCTACACCAATATCACTCTCTGACTGTCACAATTTAGGATAATGCAATGTCCAGGACCACATCCAGAGGTACAGTCACAACTGTCAGGTGTTTGAACAATTGATGCCAGTAGAAACATTACATACAATCTGTGTCTCTCCCCAAAACAGGTGATGATGGGGACACAGCAGCAGACGAGGAGGAGTCCCTGTCCCAGGCTCCGGTGAACACTGAGCTCACTGGTGTGGATCAGCCTCTGCACTCCTCGGATGGCGAAGAACCAGCTGGACCCTCCGGTGTGAGTCATCATGCAGCACCAGCAGGACCAACATCTGCACCCCCTGCACCCACCCCTCCAACAACTGCCAACACACAGGCCACTCCTGCCAACACGGACAGGCCAAGGACCACAGATGACAACAGCGCAGGGACCCAGACCCAAACTTGAGCTGGTGACAACGAGCCCAGGAACAACACCCAAGTGGGCCCACGGTCACCTGTGCGTGCCACCGCAGGTCCTGCACGTGTCGCCAGGGGTGGTGGGAGGGGTGGTAGACATAGGTCGCTCTTTGCAGAGGGGTCTGGACTGCATGATGACCCACAACTGGCACGCATCGCGGATGCGTACCAGACTAGCACCGGAGAGGTCAGCCAGGTAGTGGGGATCCTCAAGGACATACAACAGCAGCAGGCTGCCCTCATGCCCGCTTGGACTCCCACATGTCCCGTGTCGAGACACACATGTCACATGTCGAGACACACATGTCTGGCATGGAGTCCAAGTGGGACACATTGGAACAACTGACAGCGGTGCATAGGGACATACTGACATGCCTCCGCCAGATCAGCACCAACATGGCCTCACCTCCCTGTGTGCTCACAACATCTGCTGCTGAAACAACTGCAAATGCCACAGGGAGGGAGGAGGACTCTGGCAGAGAGTCCCCTGCACTGCCGCAGCCTGCACCTGAGGGTCCCCCAAGAAGAGGGGCCGTCCGAGGAGGCCAAACTGAGAGGCCGATGGCCATCTACATCCCCCAGGAAGCCAACACCTGTTCTGGAACTATTCCTCTGTGTGCAAACTGCACGCCCTGTCGAAGCCAACCCAACTCTCCCACATGACATGGGGAGCTATAGTTGGCCAAATTTATCAGATGACTGTGGACTTTACTCTGGACATTTCAGCTACCAAGACTCCGAATCACATGGGAACTTTGGATTCCAATTTCTATGTACAGCACCCACCATCCTGTGCACCATCCTCACACCTGTATGTAAATAAACTCACAAATACACCATATCTGCCTATGTTGTGATTCCAACGTGCTCTCTGTCATGGAGATGGTGATCAGAAAAATGACACTGTGCATGCTAACTGCTACAGCAAGTCCAACACCGTCATGTCAGTCATGGCGACGTGACACATATGAGGGAGACACACCACTAGGGCCACACAACACATACACACCAGGGCCATCAGACTCATCACCTATACTGATGTTGCAACTAAATACAGTGGAATGCACAGACACGCCACCTATTCACAGTCTGTGTCAACTAGACTACAGGTGCAGTAAGCAAATGTCAGTCAGATGTGTGACTACAGACAACGCACATCCCAAAGTGAAGCACAGGTTTATTACACATTTGCAACATGTTGTATCCACTACAAATGCTAGCTAATCCAACCTGGCTGTGGCCACAAAGTCAAAAAGTGCAGAAGATAGAAAGTCCAGGGGTGTGTGGCACATCACCTGTAGGGAAACGACTGCTTCCACCTTGGAAGTTGAATCATGGATTTGTGGGATCCAAGTTGATCAAACAACTCCGGCAGCACCCTGTGAAGGACAGACATGACAGACAGTTAAAACCACTGAAGAACAGCACAGAACGGCAATACTCATGTCTAATACATGTCACGAGATAACTACACAAATCCAAATTAGCATGTCAACACTGTTGGGCAGTACAGACCACCTGCAAGGACACATCGCTGTACGCATCCAGTCAAGTAGCACATGGCCACACTCAAACAGCACCAGAGCACCACACACACATATCATGCAAACTCAAATCATTGACATTACAACCCTCTGGAGACTCACATTCAGCTGAAGAAGTTGGTGATGAGCTGTGTGCGGACATCACCATCATCATCATCATCATCTTCACTGGCATCGTGACCCAGGCCAGGATCTTCCACAGGTGGCGGACGTTGGTCATCGTCATCCAGGATGAGAGGCAACTCCTTCCGCACTGCCAGGTTGTGTAGCATGCAGCAGACGATGACAATCTTGCACACCTTTGCTGGGGCATATGGGAGGGCCCCTCCTGTCTTGTCCAGGCAGCGGAAGCGGCTCTTCAGGAGACCAAAGGTCCGCTCAATCACCCTCCTCGTCCGACCATGTGCCTCATTGTAGCGCATCTGGGCTGGTGTCACAGGGTTCCTGAGGGGTGTCAGCAACCACGGCATGTTGGGGTATCCCGAGTAACCTACAGACAGACAATTGCACATTAGCCGATTTGAAAATGTGTGCGGAAAACAACATAGCAGAACACACACAATGGTACAAAGTCAGTACACACCAACAAGCCAGGCACGCTGGTTCGGCATCTGTGACATCATCCTCGGGATGCGACTACTCCTCATCACGTAGGCATCGTGTGCCGAACCGGGGAAACGGGCACACACATGTGTGATGGTCATATCTGCAAGACATACCACTAGAGCATTGATCGAATGGTAATGTTTACGGTTCCGGTATGCCTGCTCATGTGCCTGTGGTGGTATCAAAGCCACATGTGTCCCATTAATGGAGCCAATTTCATGTGGCATCCTCCCCAGGGCATAGAAGTCACTCTTGACGTCAGTGAGTCATTGACGTGTTGGGAAATAGATGTACTGGTTCAGGTATCTCAACATTGCCCCCAAAACATCGCGTAGCACATGGCTGAACATAGTCTGTGACATCCCACCGGCAGTCGCCACAGTGTGTTGAAAGGTACCGGTGGCAAAGAAGTGTAGGGCTGCCATCACCTTCACCTTGGGGGTCAGCGCTGTAGGATACGGACGGCCAGGCTGCAAATGTGGGTCCAACCGCACTGCCAAATCCTCAATCAGCTGCCTGGTGAAGCGGTACCGTCGGATGCTGTCACGTTCCACCATCGTTGCCAGGTCTGGGAATGGTCGATGGACAGCAGGAGCCCTGCAGTGCATAGGTGAAGAAAGCAAGATTGTCAGTCACCCCACCTATGTGCTGTTCACCATACTCAATTTCACATGATACATCATTAACAAACACAAGTACTTGATGTGTGTGTCGTTCTGTTTGGACATATATGGGCATCATCTAACATCTCTGTTCAACAAGTGTTGACAACAGGTTCCAGGGTGTGCTATGGGAAACCATTAGGCTGTGTCACAGTACCCATTTACTGCTCTCATGTTCCAAACACATACCACAGTGAGATGTCTGGACAGATGCTCCACAGGCATCACATCTCATTGACAGGTAGATTCCCAGGGACCCTGTCTTGCCACATGGACACTGGCATGACATGGCGTATCATGTACACGTCAGAAAAACAAGCATGACACCCACAGGTAGTGGCCCCTGTAGCCTCTGCAGGACAGACATGGACGTCTGTGACACACACACACACAACATCAAAGTTCATGCACAAACCACGTGGATGTGGAGACTGTCTCCCATTGTGCACATGGAGTCAGAGACATGTGAAACACAACATGCACACAGACTGCAATGGGCGACCCTGTGATGTACATGCCTTCCCACATGTGAGCCTGGGGGTATGTGACATGTCATACACATACACAACCTGGAAATGTGACCATGACACATACTCCAAAATGAAAACTTGCACACCACAGTGGTCAGGTGCACAACACACAAAGGACCCTGTCCCCATGAACACGTGCACAGCCTGGGTGTGTCTGCCCCCAAGTGCCACCCCAAAAACAACATGTTCACCCACATACACAGATAAGGTTATGCTGCCACACATGCCTTAGATACAGTGTGGACTGGGTGTGGTGTTGTAGGTGTGCCCCTGAGTCCCTGGAAAGTATATGTGGCTGGCATAGGTTCACCAGTGACCAGCATGGTGACAAATGCGTGTGACCTGTCCAGGGATGCGTTGTAGAGCAATGGACCGATCGGTGTGCCCGCACGGCCCATTGCATTGGATGTGAGCGGGTACACATTGTACAGCAATGGACCGATCGGTGTGCCCGCACGGACCATTGCATTGGATGTGAGCGGGTACGCGTTGTATCCCGGGTACGCGTTGTAGAGCAATGGACCGATCGGTGTGCCCGCACGGCCCATTGCATTGGATGTGAGCGGGTACGCGTTGTATCCCGGGTACGCGTTGTAGATCAATGGACCGATCGGTGTGCCCGCACGGCCCATTGCATTGGATGTGAGCGGGTACGTGTTGTATCCCAGGTACGCGTTGTAGAGCAATGGACCGATCGGTGTGCCCGCACGGCCCATTGCATTGGATGTGGCGGTGCAGCGTTGTATCCCAGGTATGCGTTGTAGAGCAATGGACCGATCGGTGTGCCCGCACGGCCCATTGCATTGGATGTGAGCGGGTACGCGTTGTATCCCGGGTACGCGTTGTACAGCAATGGACCGATCGGTGTGCCCGCACGGCCCATTGCATTGGATGTGAGCGGTACTGGCGTTGTAGCAGCAATGGACCGATCGGTGTGCCCGCACGGCCCATTGCATTGGATGTGAGCAGGTACGCGTTGTATCCCGGGTACGCGTTGTAGAGCAATGGACCGATCGGTGTGCCCGCACGGCCCATTGCATTGGATGTTTGCGTGGTACGCGTTGAACAGCAATGGACCGATCGGTGTGCCCGCACGGCCCATTGCATTGGATATGAGCGGGTATGCGTTGTATCCCGGGTACGCGTTGTACAGCAATGGACCGATCGGTGTGCCCGCACGGCCCATTGCATTGGATGTGAGCGGGTACGCGTTGAACAGCAATGGACCGATCGGTGTGCCCGCACGGCCCATTGCATTGGATGTGAGCGGGTACGCGTTGTATCCCGGGTACGCGTTGTAGAGCAATGGACCGATCGGTGTGCCCGCACGGCCCATTGCATTGGATGTGAGCGGGTACGCGTTGAACAGCAATGGACCGATCGGTGTGCCCGTCCGGCCCATTGCATATGATGTGTGCGGGTACGCGTTGTATCCCGAAATATGCGTTGTACAGCAGTGGACCGAACGGTGCGCACACATTGGCTGGGGCCTGGCATGGCAACGGACGTGTTTTCGAAGCTCCAACGAGTCTGATGTAGTGAATTCAGTTGGCCAGCCACAACAATGTTGCAAAATCATGGGTGTCATGAAGTTGAAGATTCGAAGGATGCTGTGGGCGTGTATTAGTGCTGCTATTCCATGGATTGGTCAGATTCAGAAGATGCAAATGACTTGGACCTATCACTTTGGACACATGGGACAGTATCTGCCTCTGCAGCACACATATAATGCTGGCTGTTCCCCTGAGAGCTCACTTGCCTGCACTACATGCTCCAGGACGACATCTGCCACCAACACTGCTGCTGTCTCTGCATCCTCTGGCTACTGCAATGGCACGTACTGTGGAGAGAGCCCCAGCCTTCAGCCTTGAGGAGAACCAGGCCCTGCTGGACAGCCTCCTTCCACAGTATAGCAAGCTGTATGGGAAACCAGGGGAGCAGGTGAGTGTGCTGTCCACTGCCTCACTAATTGTGCATGTTGTCTGACTAGCAGGACTTTCAGTGTGCACACCACTGGCTAGCATGCCCACTGAGTAGTTGTCACACCCCAAAGTGTGTAGTTACATGCACTGAACTGGTACAGTGCAGTAACAGTGCATTCCAACTAGGTTTACTTCCCATGCAATGATACCATGTAGTGACTGCTGGCAAACTGTTCATAGCCATTGTTGCACTGCCTGTGTACATCATATGCCCCTGTGATTGAGACATGTATATCCGACTGTGTGATGCATGTATATGTTGCATGTGTAGTAATGGCCTTTTCACTTTGTCATCCTCACAGGTTGATGCCCACCAGAAGCAGGAAATCTGGCTGACCATCGCCCAGAAAGTAAGATCCAAAGGGGTCTACAGGCGCAGGATCCGCAACTGCCAGAAGAGGTGGCAGGACCTTCGTGGCTGGACCCGGAGGATCGCAAGGGTCCAGCTGAAGCTGTCACCTCCTCGCAGGAGGGGCGGACACCGGACCCTGACCCCCCACATGCTCCGGATCCTGGCGATGGTCTTCCCTGACCTGGATGGGCAGCTGAAGGCCAGACAGCAGCAAGGAGGGGGTGAGTCCATGACTGCACTGTGCACTTTGTCTGACATGCTATGTGCCCTCCTCTGGCCTGGTTAAACTTCCACAGTACATCAGTCATGTGGTCCAGGACCCATGTCCCTCATTTGTGACATGCCCACTTCTCCTCTGATACGCATATGTATGGCCCTTATAGTCTGGAAATTGTGTCATTTGGGGACTGTGTCATTGCATTTAGCTTTGCTCAAGGTGGGGGACAGCATTTGTTCCCGTGACTATGTTGTGCGATTCATGGGTGGGTCAATTGCTTACACAATGCCTAAGTTCTGACATGTAATCTGGGTGTAACTTTGATATGTTGTCCGCCTGCTGCTCTGACTCACCACATGTCCCTGGGGAATTTGGCACACACCCATGCTGCTGGTGGGAACAATGTTTGGGCCTCAGGAGTATGTGTATCCAGTGTGTCACACATGCTTAGCCACCTGCCTACTATCCAGGACTCATCCCTCTTACAGGTGGAGCTGGACAGTCATGCCTACTCCAGGGCATGCAATACACTCTGTACTCCCACTCCCGTGTATCATCTGGCATGTTGTGATCAGTGAAATGTACCCTCAGGTGTCTGCCTCTGTCTCATTGTGCTGTGTCTTCGTTGTCAGGACTACTGGTATGTTTATCGGTTAGGGCTCAGCATGCCATCTGAGATGTGACCATGATAGACGATACTTCTGTGATTTATAGGTGTCTGATCACTTGACTGTGCACACAGGTGTTTGCGACTGTGACTTTCAGGCAGCTGTATTGTCATTCACAGCACACTGTGAGGTGCTCATGTTCAGAGAGTTGTGTTTCATGTCCCCCATATGTCCAGTTGGTATGACGTGGACAAATAGTAGTACAGATGATGTGGTATTTGGGGGATGGACATGTGCACTTGTCAGTCACATAACTTGCATTCCCCATGCCCTCGGATTGTGACACAGTGCAGACTGTTGTTGGCTGGCTGAGACAGTAATGTATGACTTTGCACGCATTCCTGTGTCATGGCATTAAACTTCCTGAGACTGATCCTGCAGGGGAGTGACATGTGCAACATGCACCCCATTGTGGCATTGACTATCCGGACATGGGTGCATCATGGTGTCTGGTGCTGGTATGCATCACATGCATTTCTATTTAGACTCTGGCCATCCCTTTATCCGGACACCTGCACTGACTCAGTGGCAAGAGATGTGATGTGTGCATGTTCACATACTTCACCGTGTTCCCTGCAATGTCCAACAACTGTGTAGGTGGTGCATGTGTCCACACTGGGGTCTTACCATCAGACTGGCACCAGACAGATGGGTGTAAGGGCAGGAGGGGTGTGAGTCCCATGGTTGACCATCAGACTGACAAATGGCTTCCCCGAATCTGTGTGAGGACTTTAGGCAATGTTCAACTAAGGATGCCAGGGCTTGCTCTGTAATGTGCTGTACTTACTGTGGTGTGTGCGGTCAGTGCAGGTGACTGATGTTTGTCTGTTTCCCTAATTGTTTGCAAATACATCCACGGCCACAGGAGGGGACAGCTCCATGGACCAGGAGGAGCAGTGGAGCCAGACTGGGTCAGCATCGGACGAGTGGTCAGGAGGGACCCAGTGGCACGGAGGGCGAGGGGAGCCACACCGAGGAGTCCTCAGCACCATCCACCTCAGCTGAGGACCACAGCAGCTCGGAGGATGACTCCCTTGTGGAGGCGGGTCTCAGCAGCCACCAAAGGCCAGCTAGTCTGTCTGGCCCCGCCACCACCACCACCACCGCCCTCCCATTGGCTCCCATTCCTGAGGTCCGTGGAGGCTCCCGTGCTCGGGAGCATGTCTCCTTCGTGCCAGGCACCGCACCCCCTACCCCTGTGTCCCCTGCTGCCCTGAGTGAGGAGTCTGTGTACCTCCTTCGGCAGCTCCATGTAGGGCAGACAGCAATGCTGAGTGTCCTCCATGCACACACCACTCTGTTGACACAGCTGGTGTCGTTCATGGAGGGCATCTCGATGGGTATGTCTGCCCTACAGAGGAGCAATAAGTCCATGGACTCCTCCCTGATGGCAGCAGTGTCCCTCCTCCAACAGTCCCTCACCCCTCCCACCTCTGCCCCATCCACACTTCCTGCCCCCCTACCTGTCCAAAGATCATGCACACCTGCACAGTCACCCAAACACACAGACACGAGCAGCACAGACACACCCAAGAGAAAGGCAAGACGTGCACACAAGCATCCTCAGGGGACTGATACCACAGACACAGGGGATGGGGAACACACACACACACAGGCAACCACAGTCACTCCGCAATCCTCAAGATCCTCTCCCTCCAAGACCCCTTCCCTTGCCTCACCTGCAACCCCACCTGATAAGCAGCTCTTCCTCTGTGACCTCGGCCTCTTCCCCTCCAATCCCGCTGATCCAGCATACCGGGGGAAGAGGAAGTCCACCCACACAGAGGGAGTGCCCCTCGCCCCGGACACCCTCCCCATGTGCAGGCAGAGTGAGCCCCCACCCGCAAGTCCCCTGGTCCCGGAAGAGCAAGACCCCGCCTCCGCCCTGCAAGTCAACCACCCAGTCTCTCACCTCCATCCCCCAGGCCACCACTCCACAGGTTCCACCACCACACCCTGCCCCAGGTTCCCCCACACACCGATACCGCATCCCCAAACTGCTTAGGCCCTCCCCCCTGCCACTTGCTCTTCCACCCCAAAACCAGACGCTCTGCCTGTTTGTGCCACTGGTGTGAGACCGTGTCCCCCTTCTGTCCTGCCCAGCTCTTCTGCCCCCTTCCACTACCTTGGAGTCATGCACTGCGGTGGAGTCCACAACCACCCCGTCTGACTCGGGCACTGCATTGGGGACCCAGTCCACTCCATCTGACCAGCCCACTGCAGTGGTTGCAGCACCAACACCATCTGACTTGAGCCCTGTGGTGGTGCCAGCCCCCTGAGTCAGACACCTCCACTGCAGTTGCCGGTGACACTCCTGCACCCACCTCCCTTCACTGCCTCCTTCTGGCATCCCCTGATCCTGTCCCTGCGGTGCCTGGCCTGCCCCTTGTATGCCCCTCCAAGGGGGATGTCCCCTGTCCGTACCTGTGCAGGCAAGCAATTGTTGACAAGTTGTCACACATCACCCTGTTGGGACTGTATATTTGGACTGGCCATTGGCCTTAGTTTATTTTGGACTTTTGATTTGAGTTGCACACTTACTGAATAAAGCCTCTTTTTATTTACTTGTGTTTAATCTTTGGAGGTACATGATGTAGATGTGTAGAATCATGCATTTGCTGTTGTAATAGTGTTCAGATCAGGTAAATGAAGTTTTGCTGTGATGGGCTCCATGTGGTCCATGGGATATGTGTCCTAATCTAGTCTGGATCTATAGCATCCTTTGCTGCAGTCTGAGGGTGTAATGTTCAGCATTTGACACAGGGATGTACGTTTAGCATTTGTAGAGTACCATCTTTGTCCTACACTGATGCACATCTGGTGGGCTTACCACTGTCCAATGTTCCTAGTACCCTGACTGTGTGCCCGTCTCCAATGGACATGCAGTTTAGCACATCAAATTTGGAGGACTCATCTGTGTACACAGTGCAAGTTGCTGGACACGTGTCTTGGGTGTATGCAGATGACTGACGTGACACTCCCGTGCCCAGGCTGATATGAGCAGAGCCTTCAGTGTGTTGTAGTTGTTGACTCACTGACCGAGTGCTCTGCTGACATGTTTGAGTCGTGCACAGACAAGGTTTGGCACAGCTGACCTTCCACAGGAGTGGAGTGCCCTCATGGCAGTGCGTGATTCCGTGATATAGGCTGTGCCCGTGTTGTGTGTTGTGTAGGCATGTCTGTGCGTGTTCCCTTCTCCTTTTCCTACACAGGCTGTGTCCCTACGGATGTTCCTGTTTGTGATGCTTGCTGAGTTGTTCTGTGTTCATCCAGCATCTTGGACCTGGTTTCTCCGGGATGTGGGTGCATGGCAAACTAATGTTCATGGGTTGTCATCCCTAGTTGTCTTGGTTGTCAGGGCTGGGGATGTGGGCAAACGCAGATGGGACACAGTCAGGATTCCTCTTGGCACTTGTTGGTTACACGAGTAATGTGATTTTCTGTTTGTGTATGCTTTCAGTGATTGTGACACGTTGTGTGTGTGACTGCTGCCACTCCTCAGGGTCAGAGCTGCAATGTTGAAAGTTGTCTATGTGTGTCCTTTGTGGGTCAGCTTGGCTTCTTCATTGGTGTGTGACTATGGCCAGGATCCCATTGTTTGGGGTGGATTTCACGTCATGCCCATGTACGGCATACTGTGCAGTGTGTCAGACATTCACAAGTATTGTTGACTGGCCATGTGTGATGGGTTTCTGCACCTTATTTCCCCCACCACCCCTGGGATTGTCATGGGTGCGTGTGCAATGTCAGCAGTCCATGTGAGCTTCACTGCTGCACATTGGTGGAGTTCAAGGTGTGTGGCGTTGAGTGTGTGCAAATGTGAGTTGTTGCACGGCTGGGGCACTACCTCCATATTGTCCTTGGCTGGCAGGCCATGCTGAGTGCTTTGTGCTTGTATAGGTGTGATGGTAGTTTGTTGCTCAGGACACATGGCTGTGGTTCACAGTGTGGATGACATCTACCTTTGTCATCACAGTGTGATTGTCATGCAGGCTAGTGTCACCACATTGTGGGGTCCCGGGGGGGGAGTGCTGTGGTGGTTCTGTCTCTTGCTGTGTTTGTTGCTGTTCCTACAAGCTTGTGTGACATGTGTAATTTGGGCTCCTCTCATCTCACAATGCCTGTTTGCCCACATAGGGGAATGCAATCCATGAGTTACTTTTGTATGTGACTGTGTTGACATCTGTGTATTAGTGAATCTGGCCTCCTCATGTGTTGTGTGTTTGCCTGGGGACACTGGCACACAATCCCCCTCACCTGTTGTGTATGATATGCAGTGTGAGTCTGCCTGTTTGTGTTTGTGCATTTGCACCACTGCATTGGCATATCTTTAGTTTGCCATTGGCTGTATGTTGTTTGTTGGCTTTCCCCTGCTGGCCCTGGGACTGCTAGGTCATCAGTCAGCACATTGATCATGGTTAGTATGTCCCATTGCTGCCATGGTATGGTATTTGTTCACCTGACATCTACAGTCTCCACAGGATATCTACATTTGTGTGTCCATTGGTGCAGATATGTGGGTCTGCATTATGATGCTCACTTCTGTCATTGTGTTATTTGTGAATGTAGACAATGTGGGCCCCCATGGCTGATGTTTGTGTGCACATGGCCAGAAAGATGTGTCATTGGCACTGCACTGCTTGCCTCACACAATCTATGTTGCTATGGGACACAAGCACTACAATGCCACTGTAGTGTTTGGTGTTGTGTGGCCAGGAATAATCCCTGCAGTTTTGTTTTTGCAGCTTTTACCAGGACTACACTTACCTTTTGGGCACTGTGGTGATGGGGTTTTGGGCCCCATTGCCACACTGTTCAATATGTGCTTCAGCTATGGAGCACACACTTACCTTTTGGGCACTGTGGTGATGGGGCTTTGGGCCACATTGCCACACTGTTCAAAATGTGCTTCAGCTATGGAGCACACACTTACCTTTTGGGCACTGTGGTGATGGGGCTTTGGGCCACATTGCCACAGTGGTCATGGTCTGCTTGCATTGTGTAGGCCACACACACAATTATGTGTGACACATGTGTTAGGGGGTCACATTGTATGTTCAATGTCATGTTCAGTGTTGTATGCATTTGACACAGACCACACACGCTTGTCATGGTGTTGGGGGTGGGATGTAATTTACAGACAGTCCTTATGTGGGACTATGCTAGTTGTGTCATGCATTACCCGTCCTATGAGTAGGGGTGGTTGTAGTGACAGGCATCCAGCCCCCATGAGTGGGGATGGTAGTAGTGGTAGGCATCCAGCCCCCATGAGTGGGGATGGTAGTAGTGGTAGGCATCCAGACCCCCATGAGTGGGGATGGTAGTAGTGACAGCCATCCAGCCCCCTATGGGTGGGGATGGCAGTAGTGACAGGCATACAGCCCACCCTGAGTAGGGGTGGTGTTAGTGGTAGGCATCCATCCCCTATGGGTGGGGATGGCAGTAGTGGCAGGCATCCAGCCCCCATGAGTGGGGATGGTAGTAGTGGTGAGCATCCAGCCCCTATGAGTGGGGATGGTAGTAGTGGTAGGCATCCAGCCCCCATGAGTGGGGATGGTAGTAGTGGTAGGCATCCAGCCCCCATGAGTGGGGATGGTAGTAGTGGTAGGCATCCAGACCCCATGAGTGGGGATGGTAGTAGTGACAGCCATCCAGCCCCCTATGGGTGGGGATGGCAGTAGTGACAGGCATCCAGCCCACCCTGAGTAGGGGTGGTGTTAGTGGTAGGCATCCATCCCCCATGAGTGGGGATGGTAGTAGTGGTAGGCATCCAGACCCCCATGAGTGGGGATGGTAGTAGTGACAGCCATCCAGCCGCCTATGGGAGGGGATGGCAGTAGTGGCAGGCATCCAGCCCCCCATGAGTGGGGATGGCAGTAGTGACAGGCATCCAGCCCCCCATGAGTGGGGATGGTAGTAGTGGTAGGCATCCAGCCCCCCATGAGTAGGGATGGTAGTAGTGGTAGGCATCCAGCCCCCCATGAGTGGGGATGGTAGTAGTGACAGGCATCCAGCCCACCCTGAGTGGGGATGGTAGTAGTGGTAGGCATCCAGCCCACCCTGAGTGGGGGTGGTGTTAGTGGTAGGCATCCATCCCACTATGGGTGGGGATGGCAGTAGTGGCAGGCATCCAGCCCACCCTGAGTGGGGGTGGTGTTAGTGGTAGGCATCCATCCCCCTATGGGTGGGGATGGCAGTAGTGGCAGGCATACAGCCCCCCATGAGTGAGGATGGTAGTAGTGACAGCCATCCAGCCCCCTATGGGTGGGGATGGCAGTAGTGGCAGGCATCCAGCCCCCCATGAGTGGGAATGGTAGTAGTGGTAGGCATCCAGACCCCCATGAGTGGGGATGGTAGTAGTGGTAGGCATCCAGACCCCCATGAGTGGGGATGGTAGTAGTGGTAGGCATCCAGCCCCCCATGAGTGGGGATGGTAGTAGTGGTAGGCATCCAGCCCCCTATGGGTGGGGATGGCAGTAGTGACAGGCATCCAGCCCACCCTGAGTAGGGGTGGTGTTAGTGGTAGGCATCCATCCCCCTATGGGTGGGGATGGCAGTAGTGGCAGGCATCCAGCCCACCCTGAGTGGGGATGGTAGTAGTGACAGCCATCCAGCCCCTATGGGTGGGGATGGCAGTAGTGGCAGGCATCCAGCCCCCATGAGTGGGGATGGCAGTAGTGACAGCCATCCAGCCCCCTATGGGTGGGGATGGCAGTAGTGACAGGCATCCAGCCCACCCTGAGTAGGGGTGGTGTTAGTGGTAGGCATCCATCCCCCTATGGGTGGGGATGGCAGTAGTGGCAGGCATCCAGCCCACCCTGAGTGGGGATGGTAGTAGTGACAGCCATCCAGCCCCCTATGGGTGGGGATGGCAGTAGTGGCAGGCATCCAGCCCCCATGAGTGGGGATGGCAGTAGTGACAGGCATCCAGCCCCCATGAGTGGGGATGGTAGTAGTCGTAGGCATCCAGCCCCCCATGAGTGGGGATGGTAGTAGTGACAGCCATCCAGCCCCCTATGGGTGGTGATGGCAGTAGTGACAGGCATCCAGCCCACCCTGAGTAGGGGTGGTGTTAGTGGTAGGCATCCATCCCCCTATGGGTGGGGATGGCAGTAGTGGCAGGCATCCAGCCCACCCTGAGTGTGGATGGTAGTAGTGGCAGGCATCCAGCCCCCCATGAGTGGGGATGGTAGTAGTGGTAGGCATCCATCCCCCTATGGGTGGGGATGGTAGTAGTGACAGGCATCCAGGCCCCCCTGAGTAGGGGTGGTGGTAGTGGCAGGCATCTAGCACCCCATGAGTAGGGGTGGTGGTAGGGTGGTGTTAGTGGTAGGCATCCATCCCCCTATGGGTGTGTATGGCATTGGTGATGGCCATCCCACCCCTATGGTTCTGCTGTTGCTAGTGTACGTCATTTGTGCATCCCTATGTGTGTGTGACATATTTCGGGTACGTGTCGTTTGTTTGTGTTGTGGGTGTTTGACTTACCGTCTGCGCCGTACGCGTCTGTACCGTTCCCGGTAACAGATGTAGAGTATTGGTAGGACCTGCGCGATGGGATTCATGGTTTGGTCGTCTCGTTCGGGTTTCTCGTGGCTTCGACTCGTACTCGTCGCTGGCTTGTTCGTCTCGTCGCCGTGGATCGTCTTGTGGCGCGAATCGGAGCTTATGTGCAGCTCTCCCGGATGCTCAAACGTGCCGGACGTAGCGACGAGTTCGACGCGTATGGAAGACGCATCGTACTAGTCCGGCCGGAAGGTGCTGTGTATTTTGTTCCGTGCGACTCGATTCGGCGTTTACGGATCCGGCTGGGGCGGGGAACAGGAGCTGGAATGGGTAAGTACGGCTCGCTCGGAATCTGGGCTGTTATGCGCATCGTACTTGTTCGTTCGGTAGAGTGTTCGAGTAGGTCGGAAAACACGCGTTCGGCTGGTATTTTTTCCGGACGAATACTGTTAGGTGCGCTTCCGGCCGACATCGGAATCGACCCCTAAGTGTCTGAAAACCACCACATGAGTCCCGGTGTTGGGGTGTGACAGGAATGCGTATTGGCCCCTTTTCTATTTCTACTTTATATTGATGGCCTAGAAAAATTCTTGTGCTCAGTGGGGAAAGATCTGCCCTAAATAGATTCCCGCTTCGTCCCAGTACTAATGTACGCAAACAATGTGGTATTGCTATCCAGAACTGCCAATGGGCTCCAGGTTCTTCTTGATACTTTTTTTTTTTATGAATGACTAAGGGCTGAAAACCAACCTTACAAAATCATTTGGAATGATATGTTGGCCACATTACTCCGCATCCTAGAAATTTACTTTGTTGAGGGAAGAGCTGGTCAAGGTCACATACTTGGGAATACGGATGGATGCAGCTAATAACTGGAAGTTCCTGTTAAAAATTTGGTCTCTCCAATTCCAGAGGTCGATAGACTCATTTTTCATTTTGCTAAAAGGTTGTGCCATAAACCAGTGAAGGAATTAGTTTGCATGTTTAAGAGTAAATGCCTCAATTAGCACCTATGGTTCTGGAGTGTGGGGGGACATAAATGCCGATTGCATATGAAGGGTTGAAAACAAATTTTACGCAGACTCCTGGTTCTGCCTCAATCGTCATCTACTATTTTTATCATGCAGAGATTGTCTTGAGCTTTGTGGAGGACTACTTTAAATTGCAGCTTCTGTTGTTGTGGATGAGAGCGTGGAGAAACCTGGAAGCTCATTTTACTAGACCTGTATTATCTGAATCTCTTGCCCTCAACTGTGTATCTAAGTTTCCTACTGGAACTTATAAAAAAAATCTCTCACCCTTTGGCCCACTACTGGGTCACATTTCAGGATATTCCAGCTTTTTGTTAGGATACGTTTGATTCTGGTGGACTCTAGATTGTATGTTAGGATTACCCTAGGTGTGTCATTCTCTCTATCCTGGTCCTGAGTCTGAGGAGTATTAGTTAGTATTTCTTCTCTTGTGACTTGTTTAGCTTTATTGATGGCTCGTTTGAGGACCCAGTTAAGGGTCCAACTGCCGCGGGCGAGAGAAGGGCAGTAGAAGCAAGCCGTATTGATTAAAATGATGGATGCCCTATACTTGCCGGTCAGATGAAGGAAAGAATAAGGACTTTCACTGTACCCGGAATTGCTGTATTCAAAGTGATATTGCAAGTCAGCCATTTGAAGACTGTAAGGAGAGAGGGAGCAACGTACCCGTATCCAACCCGGAAGCAGATTGCCAGTGGAAAAGTGCCCGGGGAAAACCAACCAACTCGGCTGTAACGAAGACGAGCAGCATAGCGAGGAAAAAGGAAGCAACGCGCTCGCTTTAAACATAGAAGTAGAGCATCGGGGGGAATCCGGTGTCAATCATCAAAACAACACGATCCCAGGGAAGACAGGCAGTGGAGGAGAACGTACCTGCCGTCGGAAACGGATTATTGAGGAGTAACACACGGAAGAAACGGGAAACCAGCACCGAACCCCAGAGGTAAGGAGGTCGTGATCGGGAAGGATGGGAGGTTTGGGAGAGATTTAATCGGTTGGAGGACTCGTGCGACCTCTCCCGACACCCATCTGAACCAGTCTGGCCGCCATACGTCTCTGGACGGGGAGTAGTGATCCCCATATGGGGGCTGATACATGCATGCAAAGAACACTCCCAGTAAAAGAGAAATGTCCTGTGACATTTTCTGGTGGTGCTTGAGACAGAAGGTAAATGGATACGGGAGCTAGAGGCCATCTGGGGAATAATACCGAGTGACGAGAACTATCACAGGACCCGGTCCACTCTCCCGCTACATAGATTGTACTAAGCCTGACCTCCATGACATTTATCAGACAGTCCACGCTATACTAAATATATCCAGCAGGGATTAAGAGGGATACTATATTAATACCCTCAGCCTGTTTGCAAGGGCACCAAACAAAGGCCAAATGAGAAAAGAACCAGTGGTTAAAGACACTACACTACACGACAAGTTAAAGAAATTGGAGAAGCTGAAGAAAGCAGAAACATCTAAATGGTGGGAGGCAATCTCTCTCCAGGACTATTTAGAAAAACAGATGGTCCCAAGGGGATTACGTATTTATATTACTCCATCATATGAATCGCCAAATCCAAAAATGCTTGAAGAGTGGTTGGAGAACTCTGAAACAATGCTAAAAATCCTAGTAAAATATGCCTGGGAAGACAGGGATAACATCCTCAAAGAGCTGAAATCGTTGGAGGATGATTTAAAAACACACAAAGAACAAGAACTAATTAAGAAATGTGTGGAGGACTTGAAACAAAAAGTGAAATTATACGAAGATGACATAAAGGCGCGTAAACAGCGCAAATTGCACAGAGACTGTACCGATTATGAGACGGGCAGAATATTAACTTAGAGCCACAAGTACGACCACTTGTATGAAAAATTGGCACAGGGAGAAAAAATTGAAGAGATGACAGCAGCCACAAGTGGTACAGACTCCATAACAAGTATGAGTATGATGAAATGATAAAAAAGACAAGGTTTTAATTATGCCCCTGACCCTATTTTAAACAGAAATTATATTCATAAAATGTGTAACCATTTGGATCGGCAGGCTTTAGGATCCTATAAGTTAGGTTTATGGCTTAGAGTTATTTGGAGACTTACACATCTCTCCCATAGACTCAATGCACACTACTCAGGTCAGCTTAAAAGATTTTTCAGAACAGTATTTTTTCATTAGTATTTGAAAATTGCCTTCTCTGAATGGTCACTCGAAACTTTTTGCCTTCCTCCTTTTCTTTTTCTGACCTTGTTTTTGTTGGCTTTAGTAGTCTGAGCATGTTGCCACTGCTAACCAGTGCTATAGTGCATGGTTTAATTGATGTAATCCCAATCAGCACATTTGATTTATCTATCAGTTCACTACATGTACCCAAGGCCTCTAAGTTAAATGTTCTTAGTGGGCCTGCAGCAATGACTGCGCCACCCACTCAAGTAGTCCATTAAACATGTCTCAGGCCTGCCACTTTATAGTCTCTGTGTGCAGTTTACGCTGCCATTTTGACAGGGCATGTTGACTTGGCATTTAAAACCCCTTGTCAAGCCTTAACCTTCCCTTTTATTATATAAAAATCACCCCTAATGTAGGCCCTAGGTAGCCCATGGGTGCTGTGTAATCGAAATGTAGGACATGTACATTTACATTTTGCATGTTCTGGTAGTAAAAACACCCAAATTCATTTTCACTACTGTGAGGTCTACCCCTATCATAGATTGACATTGGGGATTCATTATTACACTTAATAAGCTGTAATTCCTGATTGAGAAGGAGTAGATCTGTAATGTGCAACTGGAATGGTAATGATAAATCCTCTTTACTGTTTAAGTCAAATTTGTCATTACCCTTTTAAAAATGCCACATTTTGCAAGATGGCATTTTCTGCTCTTAGCCCTGCGTGCCTGAAGCCTGTCTCCAATACACGTCTGGGATGGGTGACAGCAGGACTTTGTACTTTACCTCTAGACAGTCACACACAAAGGGAGCTTAGCTGTGACTGTTGGACCATCCACCTCCTGATGGGTCATCAGAGGGAGGATATTAAACTTACACCTGAATAGGCTGTGTCATGCCCCGAAAGGGCTGAATACCCCCCTGTTGTGAGTCTGGAGCCAGGGCTGTGGAGGGAGGACTTCTGTGCACTTCAAACCCCTTCTTTGAAGTCTACTCCACTTCAAAGGCACCACTGGGTATAAGAAATGGACCTCTGACCCTATCAGTACACTACTGGACCTGTGAAACCTCTGCCAGGAGGAAGGACTGCTGTGCTGCTAAAGGACTGCCACTCTACTGGACTGCCGCTCTGGAAGAACTGCTTTTGATCTGCTGCCCAGCTGCCTGCTACCCTCTGGGGACAGGGCCCACATCACTTGAACTCAGAGTAACTCCAAGGCCTTGCTGGCTTGCCCCCTGTTGTAAATCTCAGGGACAATAAAGCCTTCAACTCAGCCTGCTACATCACCTGGACTTTTCTTGCTGCAAGTCTTGCCCTGCCAAGTGGTGCCAACCCACTCCTAATCCCTTGGATCAATGCTGTTGTGCCGCTCGGAACCAGCGCATCTCAATCAACGATGGTGCATCGCTGCAGCTGTGAGGATAGAGTACATCACTTCACTGACTGTGCAGCTCATCACCTCCAATCCAGATTCATCTTCGACATTCCATCGCCTCCATCATAAAGATCGACAACGACATGTCGCCTCCTCTGCTCGCCACATTATCCTCGACATCAATGCATTCAAGGTACTTTTTCAGCAGGCCAAGGCTGGTTCCTGTATCCGACCTGCATACCATCATGGTCAGCCTTAACTTTCAGATTTGACCTGGTCAGGCGCGGCCACATAGCCCAGGTTGGCGCTGTATGCTTCTAAGCACTACAGTTTTATTTATTCTTTAAAAATTCAGAAATCCGGTTCTGCTTATTTGATTTTTGTTGTTTTGGTCGTGTTATATTCATACAAATATAATATATTTTTCTAAACTGGTACGAAGTTTTTTTGTGGTGTTTTCACTGTGTTACCTTTTGAAGTGTTGCAAAAATACTTTACACATTGCCTCTTAAATTAAGCATGACTGCTCTGTGCCAAGCTACCAGAGGGTGAGCATACGCTAATTTAGTGTGTGTTGCTGTCTTACCCTGACTAGGGGGCTCATTATGATGGCGGAAAGACCGCCACCGCCGGGCCGGCCATGGCGGTCCTTCCACCATCATGCAGAAAATTTCCACCGCCAAATTAGGATGGCAGTGGGAATCACAATGGTTCCGCGGCGGACGGAAAGTCCGTCACCATGGTTTCGCAAGGCGGTCCTTTCCGGCCGCCTTGCGGAACCCGGAACCAGGGCAACATTGCGGCGGTGCCGTGCAGGCACCGCCGTAGGGATTATGGTATCCCCCTCTGTGTGGGGGGGTGCGCTGGGGGGGTACCCATAGTACCCCCTGCAGCTCCATGCACCAAGTGGCAGGCACCGTGTGGTGCCTGCCACGTGGTGCAGGGAAATGCGGTGCATGCACCTTTATCATTGCGGACGGTGCTGCAGCCAGCAGCACTGCCCGCAATGATAAAGGCCCAGGATGCGCCCGCCATTATGGCGGGCGCATCCTAATAGCAGTGGTGGGACCGCCGCATGTCTGATGGGCGGTCCCAAACACCGCTATGGTGGCGGGCGGACCAAGTCTGCCCGCCATCATAATGAGCCCCTAGGATTGTGGTTCCTGCTTGGACACGGTGTATATCTCTGCCAACCAGAAACCCAATTTCCAACAGTTAGTAACATGTTTACAAATGCCAAATTACTTTGTATTACTTTATCAGATCATGTCAATGTCTAGCCACGCAATACTCAACATTTGTTTAACTGTGGATGAACCTAAATGTAACTGCTTTGAATTCAGTAATTCCCTGGTGCAGAATAACATGTGCAACAAGATCAAATATTTTTTAGAAGTGAATATTGCAAAGGTCATAGATATTAACGTGGTAGTTATCTCATGTATGCGCCAATTAGTAAAAGAAGGACAGAGCGCAGGTTAAGATTTTGGGCCGTAATTTAAAAGAATTTGTGTTCAAACCGAGGGGCTTATTAGGATGGCGGGCGGATGTCCGGTGGTGACCGCGGCGGTGGGACATTCCGACCGCCGCTTTTCCGCCGGTTGCCATCCGCACTCCTGCCTTGCGGACGGAGAAGGACCGGGATAATGGTGGCGGTGCCGATCTGGCTCCGCCGGCACGATTATGATGCCGGCGGTAGCCAGCCTTTCCTCAGTGGTCAAACCACCATTGAAAGGCAGGCGGGAATGTCTTCCGGGGGCCTGTTGCGGGCCCCCAATGTGTTGGGGTGGGGGGTGCACTGGGGGGGTACCCATGGTCCCCCCCTACATTTCCCTGTACCAGGTGGCAGGCACTGTGCAGTGCCTGCCACGCAGTGCAGGAAATGCAGGACATGCTCCTTTGGACATCGCGGCGGTGCTGCGTGCAGCAGCAACCGCCGCAATGTTAAAGCCCGCGATCCGACCGCCACGGTCGGATTTCGAGCAAGGACCATCGTAATGCGACCGGCGGTTATGTCGCGGGCCTTGCGGGCGGTCTTTTCCCGCTACCATGGCGGTCGGGGAGGCTTTCCGACCGCCATCCTAATGAGCCCCTGAGTTCCTGTAATAATCCACCTGCGGCCAGAAAAGGTTTAAATATGCGGTTTTCTCAATTAATTCATAGAAAGAAGAATATCCCCTTTTTATAGTGGTTCAGAAATATTGGAATGGTGGTGGGAAAGTTGGGGAAACATCTCACACATAAACTCAAAGCAGATGAATATCAAGAAAAGCATTTACCCTTTCACAAACTGCGATGGGAAACTTACTTTTCATAATAAGATAGCAAGTGATTTTTAATGTTTTCGGCTGCCTTTGGTGCATCGTCCAAGTCAAAAGGTAAAAACTGTTTATAATCCACTGCCTAAGCTCTCTCTAAATGAGTAACATACTTTAAAGGAAGCAGAACTATGCCATAAAGAAAAGCTACTAATTAGTCATAACATCTGAGGAAAACATTTGGGCCTGATGGGTAGGTGAATGACTTTTAAAAGTGCTATAAGTGAACTCTTCTCTTTTCTCTGCCAGCTGTATAGTCAAGTCAAGCTTTATTCAGTTTAAAAAAAGAACCATAAAAGCGCCATAATAAACACAATAAAGTAATGAATTTTACACTTTCATGTAAAATATACAAAATCATCAATAAAAACATCAGATGAAAACCGTAAAACCCTAACTAAAATTACTCTTCCCGGCTGTTCCTTAAGCTCATTGCAGCTTTTAAAAAACAGGCTACATTAAAAATAATATCTTCAGAGAGCAATTACAAAAGCAGGAGAGCAGGTCGAACTTGTGTAAATTTCCGGTCCTTTAACAGAGGAGCAATATAAACTTTTCTGAGTTCAGCACAGAATCTACAGAACATTATAACGTTGCGAAGACATCTGGTCGCAGCCGCAGGGTCCTCTTAAATGTGCATCTTGCCAGCCACGTGGGCATGCTAGTAACCGGTGCAACAAGTTAAGCCTAAATCTTGTAAGCAGGAAACACTCATGATTATTGGTTACAACTATTAGATAAGACTCCATAAATTGGACCGTTTTCAACATAATGTATCCTCGCACCATAGGATTCTGTAATACCTCCTGCTCTCTGTCCAATAGTCTCCCTCTCAAAAAGTGCTGACTAACCCATTTGCTATCTGCCTTGACCATATCCCCGGGATTAGTAAATAGCTCTATCTTCCCTAGGTTCTGCATGGACTCCTTAATATATTTAAGTCATGGGAAATGGAGAGCATAATCAAGGGAGAGGCAATCCTTCATAATCTCGTTATTCAACTTGGTTTACCCTCTTGTTCAAATATCAGCCGAGCGTAAAAGTGGGTGAAGGACCAAAGTGTTGGTAAGATAACTAAACCCAATTCCTCATGCACAATAAAAGAGGAGTTGTTTTGAGGAACGCATAAAAGACGCCTTAAAAATATATTTTTAATAATCTGAAACTGGTTGTGTTTAGTACACCTCCAGATCAATATATGACGTTACAACGCAAGCCATTACAACGCATGCTTTTACAACGCAGTTTTTACAACGCAAGTACCATTACATCGCATGTTTTTACAACGCATACCATTACAACGCAAAATTATGTTCATGCAGTAAATGAACCATTATAACGCATACTAGTACAACGCATACAATTACAACGCATTGTTTTAAAATTGATTAATAAACCCCTGGGACGGGATGCAGGGAAAATAGGGGTTTTGGGTGGGGTAGTGTATTAAAACACGGATAGTTAAAATTAGTACTAAGTATTAAAATGAATACTCGAGTACTAAAATTAATACTCGTGTTTTAAAAAAAAAACTTATACTACCAAATGGGTCGGGATGCAGCAAAAAAAGGGGTTTGGGTGGGTTACTGTATTAATACATGGTATTTTAAAAAAGTACTGAACCTTACAATTAATACTCGAGTACTGAAATTAATACTCGTGTATTTTTTAAAACTAGAACAATAAAAAAAAACATCTATTAAAATATACTTTTATTTTATATAATGAAAATATATTTATCACACATATAAAACATTTATAAAAAGCAAATAAATAACAATATAATTTTTTATCGAATATTTAAAATAAATACACATCATATGAATTTTTCCAAAATATTTTCAAAAGTATGACAACACCAGAAAATGAACATTAACAAACTTTATTTTACTAAAATATCTACCATAATTTTTTTAAATGTTAAACATATTAAAACACCAATATCACAAAACTAATCAAAAACCAAAGAAATAATCCACCATTTTAAACTTCACGAAAACGAAAGTCCTACAACACTTTCAATGAAATCACCTTGACCCGAGGTAGCCAAAATGGCAGACATAACATATCTTAAAAAAATAACGAACATTTATAAAACTAAAAAAATAATTACAGTTTTACACAGCATTAAAAAGACGACAAAAAATATACACAAACCATATTTTGTTTTCAATTAACGTACACCAGAAAAAAACGTATAAAAGCAGCCATCCACCATTTTAAAAACAGTGGTTAACTGACTGCCAGACACACCACATGCGTTTTGCCTGCCAGAAAATTATACACATCAAACAGTGCCATCTACAATTCCAAGTGAAACCAATATTAAATATAATAAATTACCAAATTAATCCAAGCATGATTTTAATCACATATACCATTTTAAATATCTTATAGCTTTTGTCGAAAAATTGTAACCATTGCACTAAGCACAATAGAAAACACAGTCATACAAAAAATATATAATGTGAGTAAACAAAACTTTCTAAATATTTATCGTTTTTAAGTAAAACAAACATTCATTAACAATAAACAAAATAAAATACTGTAAATTTTTTAACTAATAATACTACTCTAAGAAGTGCTTGCCTCAGAGAAATTAATATATAGTTGTGGGTGCAAAACTACTATTATTAAAAAGACGGGTGCTTACCTTTGGAAAATTGTGGTGGGAGCAAAATTACTATTCCTACTCCAAAGGGACATTACCTCAGGGAAAATGCTGGATAGTGGTGGGGACAAAATTACTAATCCTAGTCCGACGGGTGCTTAGCTCAGGGAAATTAATGGATAGAGTAGGGGGCAAAATTACTATTCATACTCCAACGGGGGTTTGCCTCAAGGAAACTGTAGGATAGGGGTGTGAATAAAATTACTATTCCTACTCCGACTAGTGCTTGCCTCAGTGAAAATGCTGGATAGTGGTGGGTGCAAAATTACTATTCCTAGTCTGAAGGGTGCTTGACACAGGGAAAGTGCTGGATAGTGGTGGGTTTAAAATACTATTCCTACTTCAAAGGGTGCTTACCTCAGGGAAAGTGCTGGATAGTGGTGGGGATAAAATTACTATTCCTACTCCGACGAGTGCTTGCCTCAGGGAAAATGCTGGATAGTGGTGGGTGCAAAATTAATATTCCTAGTCTGAAGGGTGCTTGCCTCATGGAAAGTGCTGGATTGTGGTGGGATTAAAATTACTATTCCTACTCCAAAGGGTGCTTACCTCACAGAAATTGCTGGATAATGGTGGGGATAAAATTACGAATCCTACTCCAACGTGTGCTTGCCTTATAGAAAATGCTGGATAGTGGTGGGGGAAAAAATAATATTCCTACTCCGACATGTGTTTACCTCAGGGAAAGTGTTGAATAGTGGTTGGGTTAAAATTACTATTCCTGTTCGAAATGATCAGTGATTGGGACTCAACTGACAAAATAGAATTCGGAACATTGCTATGTTACATTTGATGCATCGGTACTGCTGCACTGAGTACTTGTTACATATGTTTGTTTTAATGCAATATGGAAAATGGTAAATAAAGTTTCAAAAAAAAGAATTACTATTCTTACTCCAAAGAGTGCTTGCCACAGGGAAAGTAATGTTTAGTAGTGGGGTTAAAATTACTATTCCTACTCCAAGGGGTGCTTGCCTCAGGTAAAATAATGGATAGTGGTGTGGTTAAAACTACTATTCCTACTCCAAAGGGTGCTTGCCTCAGAAAAAGTGCAGGATAGAGGTGGGGATACAATTACTATTCCTACTCTGAAGTGTGCTTGCCTCAGGGAAAGTTCTGGATAGTGATGGAAGCAAAATTACTATTCCTACTCTGAAGGGTGCTTGCCTTAGGGAAAGTGCTGGATAGTGATGGAAGCAAAATTACTATTCCTACTTCGAAAGGTGCTTGCCTCAGAGAAAGTGCTGGATAGTGGTGGGGTTAAAATTACTATTCCTACTCCAAGGGGTGCTTACCTCAAGTAAAATGCTGGATAGTGGTGGGTGCAAAATTACTAATCCTAATCCAACATGTGTTTGCCTCTGGGAAAGTGCTGGATGTTTTTTTTAGGTTATAAATATTTTAAAAAAATATAAATATTTATTAAACACTTTAATATATCAACAGATAACTAAAGCATAAAAAAACAGCTGTATAAAAAAACAATATATTTTCATGATAAAAGAATCAACAGAAGACATTCTGAAAATTATTTAAAAAGGTAATTTTTTATAAATATTTACACGAAAAAGGACTAAAGCAATGATATTGAATGAAAAAACAAGTTTGCAAAATAAAATTACATCCAATTTACAATTTGTAAAAGAATTTAAAGATATTTTTTCTTCCAGATTTTACAACTTTAAACATCCAAACATTTCTAAAAGTCAATCATCAAAGCAAGAAACATCACAAGGTAATTTGTACATCATAAAATGATGTCAATATAGCTTTTGAACCGTACATTTAAAAAAAAATATTTTAATTCAACAAAATGCTCTTCTCCGAAAGAATAATACTTTTTCAAGGTAAATAAATATGTTAATCTTCACATACTTAATTTTGCAAAATAAACACAAATGTATTTGTTCTGTAAAAAGACAAAAAGTTTTGTAAAAAGCCAAAACATTAACCTGTTCTTCCAAAACCAAATATATGTTATTCTATTGCAGGTAAACATTTTACAATTTTCACAAACTCCTAACAATAATTTTCTTTCTACTATTTCAGACCACAATAAAATTCAACCTGGTCAAGAAGCAGAAAACCACAACCAAAACCTTTCAAAAAAGGTAGGATTACAAAAACAATAAACAATAAAATTACTAAACCATGTTTCTCTCCCTACTAAACTTTATTAAAAAAAGCATAAGACTGATAAAACACATCAAATCTTTTTCCTTTCAGAATCAACTAATAAACAAAACCATCCACCAAAGTAAAAGCATCAAGCAACATCTTGTTTAAAGGTACGAAACTAGAAATATTTATCAATAAAACAACCTAACCATTTTTCTCTCCCAATAAAGCTTTTTTAAAATAACATTTCATCAAATTTAGAAATGCAACACATTTAAAACATTAAATATAACTTCAAAAAGCATTAACTTTAAACTGTTTAATAAATTGTAAAAATTGTACTGTATTTTTTTCTTTTAAACAGGTAAACACAAGAAATTAAAAATAAACGAACAATTTTTTTTTCTTTGTTTCTTTTCAATCCATAACAGAAAATGACTTCAAATCAAGCCAAATATATAACATCCAGCCGGAGAAACCGTTTACTCAATCATAGTGGGTATGTTTATTGTAAGGAGAGACTAACTGAACCCAGGTGTCATTGGAGGTGTGTGCAATACTACTCAACCCATTGCACAGGCAGAGCGGTTACTCTTGGTGACTCTGTTTTAAAAACCACAGAACATAACCACTCTGCCTCTGCAATGGAGTTTGAGGTAAGAGAAACAATAAATGAAATTAAAGATATTGCATCCACTTGCAATGAACCCTGTGGTGCAGTTTTGAGGGAGGTAGCCCAACACATTCCACCACATGTTGCAGGTAGTATGCCCACAATTCCTAATCTGAGACGAATTGTTCAACGTAAAAAACAGGCAAGTAACCCACAAAGAGTAACACCCCAAACCTATTCTGACATAATCATTCCACCTGAACTCTCTGTAACTGTTACTAAAGAACCATGGGGCATATTAACAATGAGGCGATAGTCAATTATCGCCGCTTTAGCGTCCGTTTTCGGACGGAAAGCGGCGATAATTCTATCGCCTAATCAGCATGGATCACGCTATCGCGTGAATCCCTGCACTATCGCCCTTTCCCCAACGCTCATCCTTGCATCTCTAATGAGATGCAAAGTGGCGTTACTGGCGCTACCCCAGATGGGCTACGTTGTAAATATCGCCGATGTGCACATCGCGATATTTACAAGGCAGCCCACAGGATTATAGCAGACGTTAGATTTTGGCGAAAACGGCCGTTTTCGCCAAAATCTAACGTCTGCTATAATCCCGACTTACCTATGTTAGCCATAGGAGGTGGATTCTGCTGATACGACCCTGTGGGTCGTATCAGCAGATTATACGCCCTTTTGCAGGGAACATCGCTGGAAAACCAGCGATGTTCCCTGCAAAGGGCGATAATATCGCTATCTCTGAATTTTTATCGCCCTGGAGTAACGCGTTGTTAATAACGCGCTACCAGGGCGATAAATGCCAGAGATAGCCAGCGATAATATAATTATCGCTAAGCACGACCAGCGATAATTATCGCTGGCCGTTGTTAATATGCCCCCATTTCTTTTGAATGACAACAAAAACCCTCAAAAGAGAATTCTAATCTTGAGCACACCCCAAATTCTTGTAAGGTTGGAGAACAGTGATATTTGGATGATGGATGGGACGTTTGTTTAAAAGCACGCCCCATCCATTCACCCAAATATACACTATTCACACATATATTAATAACACAGTAGTTCCCTTAGTTTACAGTTTACTCCCTGATAAACAATCCTCAACATACACTGAATTATTGTCAGTGATAAAAGCTAAAACATCAAACAAAAGTCCTAGAAAAGTACTAATTGACTTTGAATTACCTATGATTAATACTATTACCAAATTGTACACGGATACCCAATTTCAAGGATGTTTTTTCACTTTTCACAGGCATATTGGCGAAAAATTAAAAAAACATCCTTAATTGAGGGTTATATATCAGATAGCAAACTACAATTTGAACTAAAAAAACTAACTGCCCTGTGCTTTGTTCCTCCTGACAGTGTAGATGAGTACTACACTTCAATTACAGAATCAGAATACTTTACCTCAAACGAAGATAAATTGGCACCTATTCTAAAATATTTTGAAGACACATGGATTGGCCATCTAAGCAGGTCGGGTCGCAGGAGGAAGCCACGTTTCCATGTGGAGAGGTGGAACTGCTACACGACCTGCTTAGAGGGAGGAGCAAAGACAAACAATGCCATAGAGGGATGGCACAACTCCTTCAATAAATCAATTGGCAAACCTCATCCTAATTTCTATAATTTCTTAGAAATTTTGAGGAAGGAGCAAAGTTTCCAAGAAATTAGAATGTCGCAATCATTAACAGGTAGTCTGAACCCACGTATTCCTAAAAGAACAAAGGAAATGTCTGAAAGACTATTGGATGCAATTCAACAGTTTGCGTTGATGGTGGATTCAGACTACCTTGATAATCTTGCACACATACTCAATTTCTAACCTACACTATCTTCTTACTTGCCTGTTTTGCCCTAAAAAATAACACTAATTCATTTGGCATTTAAAAAAAAAAAATTAAATTAGTAATAAAAGTCGGGTCTCCTTATCTTCAGATGTCTTCTTTTTCAACTCTTGGGGGTCGATTCCGATCTCGGCCGGAAGTGCACCTAATACTATTCGTCCGGAAAAAATCCGAGCCGAACGCGTTTTTCCCGAACGATTCGAACAGTCGTCTGAGCGAGCAAGTACGCTGCGCATTACTGCTAAAATTCCGATCGAGCCGTACGTACCCATTCCTTCTCCAGTTCCCCGACCGAGCTGGATCCGGAAACGCTGATTCGAGTCGCACGGAAGTAAATACACAGCACCTTCCGGCCGGACTAGTACGATGCGCAATCCGTGCGCGCCGAACTAGTCGCTACGTCCGGCACGTCAGAGCATCCGGGAGAGCCGCACATAAGCTCCGATTCGCGCCACAAGACGATCCACGGCTACGAGACGAACAAGCCAGCTATGAGTACGAGTCGAAGCCACAAGAAAGACGAATGAGACGAACCAACCATGAATCCCATCGCGCAGGTCCTACCAATACTCTACATCTATTACCGGAACCGGTACGGACGCGTACGGCGCAGACGGTAAGTCAAACACCCACTACACAAACAAACGACACGTACCTGACATATGTCACACACACATAGGGATGCAGAAATGACGTACACTAGCAACAGCAGAACCATAGGGGCGGGATGGCTATCACCAATGCCATACACACCCATAGGGGCCTGGTTGCCTACCACTACCACCACCCCTACTCAGGGGGGGCTGGATGCCTATCACTACCCCACCCCTACTCAGGGGGGGCTGGATGCCTGTCACTACCACCACCCCTACTCAGGGGGGGCTGGATGCCTGTCACTACCACCACCCCTACTCATGGGGTGCTGGATGCCTGTCACTACTACCAACCCCACTCATAGGGGAATTGATGCCTACCACTACCACCACCCCTACTCATGGGGGCTGGATGCCTACCACTACCCCCACCCCTACTCATGGGGGCCTGGATGCCTACCACCACCACCACCCCTACTCAGGGGGGCTGGATGCCTGTCACTACTACCATCCCCACTCATAGGGGAATTGATGCCTACCACTACCACCACCCCTACTCATGGGGGCTGGATGCCTACCACTACCACCACCCCTACTCATCGGGGCCTGGATGCCTACCACCACCACCACCCCTACTCAGGGGGCTGGATGCCTACCACTACCACCACCCCTACTCATGGGGGCTGGATGCCTACCACTACCACCACCCCTACTCAGGGGGCTGGATGCCTGTCACTACCACCACCCCTACTCAGGGGGGCTGGATGCCTGTCACTACCACCACCCCTACTCAGGGAGGCTGGATGCCTGTCACTACCACCACCCCTACTCATGGGGTGCTGGATGCCTGTCACTACTACCATCCCCACTCATAGGGGAATTGATGCGTACCACTACCACCACCCCTACTTATGGGGGGCTGGATGCCTACCACTACCCCCACCCCTACTCATGGGGGCCTGGATGCCTACCACCACCACCACCCCTACTCAGGGGGGGCTGGATGCCTGTCACTACTACCATCCCCACTCATAGGGGAATTGATGCCTACCACTACCACCATCCCTACACATGGGGTGCTGGATGCCTGTCACTACTACCATCCCCACTCATAGGGGAATTGATGCCTACCACTACCACCACCCCTACTCATGGGGGGATGGATGCCTACCACCAACACCACCCCTACTCAGGGGGGGCTGGATGCCTGTCACTACTACCAACCCCACTCATAGGGGAATTGATGCCTACCACTACCACCACCCCTACACATGGGGTGCTGGATGCCTGTCACTACTACCATCCCCACTCATAGGGGAATTGATGCCTACCACTACCACCACCCCTACTCATGGGGGCTGGATGCCTACCACTACCACCACCCCTACTCATGGGGGCCTGGATGCCTACCACCACCACCACCCCTACTCAGGGGGCTGGATGCCTACCACTACCACCACCCCTACTCAGGGGGGCTGGATGCCTGTCACTACCACCACCCCTACTCATGGGGTGCTGGATGCCTGTCACTACTACCATCCCCACTCATAGGGGAATAGATGCCTACCACTACCACCACCCCTACTCATGGGGGCCTGGATGCCTACCACCACCACCACCCCTACTCAGGGGGGGGGGCTGATGCCTACCACTACCACCACCCCTACTCAAGGGGGGGCTGGATGCCTGTCACTACCACCACCCCTACTCATGGGGTGCTGGATGCCTGTCACTACTACTATCCCCACTCATAGGGGAATTGATGCCTACCACTACCACCACCCCTACTCATGGGGGGCTGGATGCCTACCACTACCACCACCCCTACTCATGGGGGCCTGGATGCCTACCACCACCCCTACTCAGGGGGGGCTGGATGCCTACCACTACCACCACCCCTACTCAGGGGGGGGCTGGATGCCTGTCGCTACCACCACCCCTACTCATGGGGTGCTGGATGCCTGTCACTACTACCATCCCCACTCATAGGGGAATTGATGCCTACCACTACCACCACCCCTACTCATGGGGGCCTGGATGCCTACCACTACCACCACCCCTACTCATGGGGGCCTGGATGCCTACCACCACCACCACCCCTACTCAGGGGGGGCTGGATGCCTACCACTACCACCACCCCTACTCATGGGGGCCTGGATGCCTACCACCACCACCACCCCTACTCAGGGGGGCTGGATGCCTACCACTACCACCACCCCTACTCATGGGGGCCTGGATGCCTACCACCACCACCATCCCTACTCAGGGGGGGCTGGATGCCTACCACTACCACCACCCCTACTCATGGGGGGCTGGATGCCTACCACTACCACCACCCCTACTCATGGGGGCCTGGATGCCTACCACCACCACCACCCCTACTCAGGGGGGCTGGATGCCTACCACTACCACCACCCCTACTCATGGGGGCCTGGATGCCTACCACCACCACCACCCCTACTCAGGGGGGCTGGATGCCTACCACTACCACCACCCCTACTCATGGGGGCCTGGATGCCTACCACCACCACCACCCCCTACTCAGGGGGCTGGATGCCTACCACTACCACCCCCACTCATGGGGGCTGGATGCCTGTCACTACTACCATCCCCACTCATAGGACGGGTAATGCATGACACAACCAGCATACTCCAACATAATGAATGTCAGCAAAAGACATCCCCCCAACATCATGACAAGAGTGTGTAGTATGTCTCAAATGCCTACAACACTGAACATGACATTGAACATACAATGTGACCCCCTATCACATGTGTCACACAAAAATGTGTGTGCCCTTCACAATGCAAGCAGACCATGACCACTGTGGGAATGGGGTCTAAACCCCCATCATCACAGTGACCAAAAGGTAAGTGTGGGGTCCATAGCTGAAGCACATTTTGAACATTGTGGCAATGGGGTCTAAACCCCCATCATTACAGTGACCAGAAGGTAAGTGTGGGGTCCATAGCTGAAGCACCTTTTGAACATTGTGGCAATGGGGTCTAAACCCCCATCATCACAGTGACCAAAAGGTAAGTGTGGGGTCCATAGCTGAAGCACCTTTTGAACATTGTGGCAATGGGGTCTAAACCCCCATCATCACAGTGACCTAAAGGTAAGTGTGGGTTCCATAGCTGAAGCACATTTTGAACATTGTGGCAATGGGGTCCAAACCCCCATCATCACAGTGACCAAAAGATAAGTGTTGTCATGGAAAAAGCTGCAACTGCCAAACAGCATGGATGATTCCTGGTCACAGAACAACAAACACATCAGTGGCAAAGTAGTGGTTGTGTCCCATAGCAACATAGATTGGGTGAGGCAAACAGTGCAGTGCAAATAAAACATACCTTTGGCCATGTGCAGACAAACATCACCCATGGGGACTGACATTGTCTCCATTTATCAATTACACAATGCCAGAAGTGACCATTATAATGCAGACCCACATTTCTGCACTAATGGACACACAAATGTAGATATCCTGGGGAGACTGTAGATGTGAGGTGAACAAATACCATACCATGTCAGCAATGGGACATACGAACCATGATTATTCTGTTGACTGATGACCTAGGAGTCCCAGGGACAGCATGGGAAATCCTCCAAACAACATACAGGCAATGGCACACCAAAGATATACCAATGCAGTGGTGCAGATGCACAAACACAAACAGGCAGCCTCACACTGCATATCAAACACAACAGGTGATGGGGGGTGTGCCAGTGTCCCCAGGCAACCACACAACACATGAGGAGGCCTGAATTCCAATTACACAGATGTGTATACAGTGCCATACAAAAGTAACTCATGGATCGGATTCCCCTATGTGGGCAATCAGGCATTGTCAGATGAGAGGGAGCCCAAATTACACATGTCACCCAAGCTTGTAGGAACAGCAACTAACACAGCAAGAGACAGACCCACCACAGCACTACACCCAGGGACCCCACATTGTGGTGACACTAGCCTGCATGATAATCCCACTGTGATGACAAAGCTAGATGTTGTTCACACTGTGAACCACAGCCATGTGTCCTGAGCAACAAACTACCATCACACCTACACAAGCACAAATCCATCAGCACGGCCTGTCAGCCAAGGCCAAAATGGAGGTAGGGGTCTAGCCGTACAACAACTCACATTTGCACACACTCAACACCACACACCTTGATCTCCACCAATGTGCAGCAGTGAAGCTCACATGGACAGGTGACATTGCACATGCACCCATGACAATCCCAGGGGTGGTTGTGGGAACTAAGGTGCAGAAACCCATCACACCTGGCCAGTCAACAAGACCCGTGAATGTCTGACACACTGCACAGTACGCCGTACATGGGCATGACGTGAAATCCACCCCAATCAATGGGATCCCGGCCACAGTCACACACCAATGAAGAAGCCAAGGTCACCCACAAAGAACACACGTAGACAACTTCCAACATTGCAGCTCTGACCCTGAGGAGTGGCAGCAGTCACAAACACAACGTGTCACAATCACTGAAAGCTACCACAAACTGTAAATTACATGACTTGTGTAACCAACAAGTGCCAAGGGGAATCCTGACTGTGTCTCATCTGCATTTGCCCACATCCCCAGCCCTGACAACAAAGACAACTAGGGATGACAACTTGATGAACATTAGTTTGCCATGCACCCACATCACGGAGAAACCAGGTACAAGATGCTGGATGAACACAGGACAACTCAGCAAGCATCACAAACAGGAACATCCGTAGGGACACAGCCGGTGTAGGAAAAGGGAAGGGAACACACACAGACATGCTTACACAACACACAACACGGGCCCAGCCAATGTCACAGGATTTAACACTGCCATGAGGGCACTCCACTCCTGTAGAAGGTCCGCTGTGCCAAACCTTGTCTGTGCACCACTAAAACATGTCAGCAAAACACTCGGTCAGTGAGTCAACAATCACAACACAGTGAAGGCACTGCTCACATCAGCCTGGGTACGGTAGTGTCACGTCAGTCATCTGCATATACCCAAAACACGTGTTAAGCAAGTTGCACTGTATACACAGATGAGTCCTTCAACATTGATGTGCCAAACTGCATGTCCAGTGGAGATGGGCACACAGTTAGGGAAATAGAAACATTGAACAGTGGTAAGCCCACCAGATGTGCATCAGTGTAAGCCACAGATGTCAATTTACAAATGCAAAACGTACATCCCTGTGTCAAATGCTGAACATTACACCCTCAGACTGCAGCAAAGGATGCTATGGATCCAGACTAGATTAGGACACATATCCCATGGACCACATGGAGTCCATCACAGCAACACTTCATTTTCCTGATCTGAACACTATTACAACAGCAAATGCATGATGATACTCATCTACATCATGTACATCAAAAGAAAAACCACTAGTAAATAAAAAGAGGCTTTATTCAGCAAATGTAGAAAAAAATTTGAACTCCAAAAGAAACTAAGGCCAATGGCCAGTCCATATACACAGTCCGAACAGGGTGATATGTGACAACTTGTCACCCATTGCTTGCCTGCACTGGTATGGACAGGGGACATCCCCCTCGGAGGGGCATACAAGGGACAGGCCAGGCACCGCAGGGACAGGATCAGGGGATGCTAGAAGGAGGCAGTGAAGGTGTGGTGGGTGCAGGAGTGTCACCGGCAACTGCAGTGGAGGTGTCTGACTCAGTGGGGGCCGGCACCACTGTAGGGCACAAGTCAGATGGTGTGGGTGCTGGCACCACTGCAGTGGGCCGGTCAGATGGAGTGGACTGGGTCCCCACTGCAGTGCCCAAGTCAGACGGGGTGGTTGTGGACTCCACTGCAGTGCATAACTCCAAGAGAGTGGAAGGGGGGGCAGATGAGGTGGGCAGGACAGAGGGGGGGGACCCGGTCTCCACACCAGTGGCACAAACAGGCCGAGCGTTAGGCTTGGGGGTGGAAGAGCAAGTGGCAGGGGGGGAGGGCCTAAGCATTTTGGGGATGCGGTATGGGTGTGTGGGGGAACCTGGGGCAGGGTGTGGCGGGGGAACCTGTGGAGTGGTGGCCTGGGGGATGGAGGAGAGAGACTGTGTGGTGGAGCTGCGTGGTGGTGGGGGTGGGGTCTTGCCCTTCCTGGTCTGGGGGGACTTCCGAATGGGGTCCTCAGTCTGCCTGTGCCTGGGGGAGGGTGTCCGGGTGTGAGGGGCACTCCCCTCTGTGTGTGGTGGCCGCCTCTTCCACCTGTGCATTGTGTCAGATGGATCTCTGGGGAAGAGGCCAAGCTCACAGAGGAAGAGCTTCTGGGAGGGGGGGTTGCAGGTGAGGCAAGGGAAGGGGTTTTGGAGGGAGAGGTATCTGAGGACTGCGCAGTGCTCGTGGATGCGTGTGTGTGTTCCTGGGCCCCATCCCCTGTGAGTGAGGTATCAGTCCCCTGACTGTGCGTGCGTGTGCGTCTGGATTTTGGCGTGTGTGTCTGTGTGCTGCTTGTGTCTGTGCTGGTGGGTGCCTGTGCCGGTGTGTGTGTGCTTGGGACAGGCAGGGTGCTGGGGATTGTGGATGGGGCAGAGGTAGGAGGGGTGAGGGACTGTTGCAGGAGGGACACTGCTGCCGTCAGTGAGGAGGCCATGGACTGATTGGTCCGATGTAGGGCAGACATGCCAGATGACATGCCCTCCATGAATGACACCAGTTGTGTCAACAGACCTGTGTGTGCATGGAGGACACTCAGCATTGATGTCTGCCCTACATGGATCTGTTTAAGCAAGTCCACAGACTCCACACTCAGAGCAGCAGGGGAGACAGAGGCAGGGGATGCGGTGCCTGGCATGAAGGAGACACGCTCCCCTACACGGGAGCCTCCACGGACATGTGGGATGGGAGCAGATGGGAGGGTGGATATGGTGGTGGTGGCGGGGGCAGACTTGCTTGATTTTGTCTCTGGTCTGCTGACACCCGCCTCCACAAGGGAGTCCTCACTGGAAGTGCTGTGGTCCTCAGCCGAGGTGGTCGTAGCTGAGGTCTCCTCAGTGTGGCTCCCCTCACCCTCCGTGCCACTGGGTCCCTCGGTCTCCCCTGCAGTGGACCCAGTCAGGCTCTGCCACTCCTCCTGGTCCGTGGAGCTGTCTCCTCCTGTGGCCGTGGATGTATCTGCAAAGAATCAGGATAAATAGAGCAACATTAGTCACCTGTACTGACCACACACGCCACAGTAAGTACAGCACATCACAGAGCAAGCCCTGCCATCATTTGCTAGACATTGCAATAAGTGCTGACACTGATTTGAAGAAGCCCATTGTCTGCCTGACAGTCATTCATGCCACACATATCCTACCTGTCCATGCACCCATCTGTCTGGTGCCTGTTGTATGCAACTAATCATATGTGCACACATGCACCACATACACAGTTGTTGGACATCCAAGAGAACATGTGGAAATGTGTCACTCCAAACACATGCCATCTCCTGCCACTGACTCAGTACATGTGTCAGGAAAAGTGACGGGCAGAGTCCCTGTCGATATGCGGGTTTTGCTTCCATCACCAGACACAATGATGTCCTCATGTCCTGATAGACAATGCGACAATGGTGTGCTTGCAGGACATATCACACTACTGCTGGATCACTCTTTGCGAGTTGAATGCCATGGCACAGGCCTGTCTGGCAAGTCAGTCATAACTGTCTCCTGTCACAGGGGCAGTGCATACACACAACACCAGTCTACACTGTGTCACAACCATGGAAGTTTTGGGTATGCAAGCCCTGTAGCTGACAGGTGCACATGTGCACCCCTGGCCACCCACATCATGAGGACTAGGATGATCCCACGTCAATCAAATGAGACATTTTAGTGACTGCAAACACAAATCCATACACATGGGCACTTCACCATCTGATGAGAATGAACCAAAGCTGCCTGCACCTCAATGTTTCATACACCTTTGTGCACAGTAAAGGGATCAGAGACCTATGCATTAACCAATGTGCAGATCCTATAGTCACACCTCAGATGGCTGGCCACCCCAAATTGTTAAACACTCCAGGAGTCCAAAAAGCAAGGCCACACCACGGTGACACAGAGGCAGACACCTGAGTGCACTCTTCACAATGCCCAATATGTATGCTGACACACGGGAGTGGGAGAACAGAGTGCCTTCGATGTACGGAGTAGGCATTACAGTCCTGGTCCATGTGCAACATGGTATTACCCTGAACACTAGGCAGGTGGCTATGCATGTGTCACACACATGATGTACATACTTCTGAGGCTCCCCCTTGGTCTCTGCTGCAGCATGGGTGTGTGGCACATACCCCAGACATGTGGTGAGTCAGAGCAGCAATTGGAACACATTGTAAAGCCATACCCAGAGTACATGTCAGATCACAGGCATTGTGTGAGCAATTGTACCACCCATGCAGCCCACAACAAAGTCCCTGTAACTGATGCTGTCCCCAACTTGAACCACAGGTAACTGCAAGTACACAGTACCCAAGTGACCTAAGTCACAGACTGTAAGGGCCACACCTGTGTATCAGTTGAGGAGGGGGCATGACACAAGTGAGGGACATGAGTCCAGGACGACAAGACAGTTGTACTGTGGAAGTGGAACCAGGCTAAAGGAGTGCATAGAGCATGTTAGTCATAGTACACAGAAAAGGCTAGCACTTACCCCCTCCTTGCTGCTGTCTGGCCTTCAGCTGCCCATCCAGGTCAGGGAAGACCACCGCCAGAATCCGGAGCATGTGGGGGGTCAGGGTCTGGTGTCCGCCCCTCCTGCGAGGAGGCCACAGCTTCAGCTGGACCCTTGCGATCCTCCGGGTCCAGCCACGAAGGTCCTGCCACCTCTTCTGGCAGTTGCGGATCCTGCGCCTGTAGACCCCCACTGATCTTACTGCCCGGACGATGGTCAGCCAGATGTCCTGCTTCTGGTGGGCATCAACCTGTGAGGATGACAAAGTGAAAAGGCCATTACTACACATGCAACATATCCGTGCATCACACAGTTGGATATACATGTCTCAATCACAGGGGCATATGATGTACACAGGTAGTGCAACTATGGCTATGAACAGTTGTCCAGCAGTTACTAAATGGTATCATTGCCTGGGAAGTGAAACCTTGTTAGAATGCACTGTTACTGCACTATACCTGTTCAGTGCATGTAACTACACACTTTTGGGGGTGCCAACTACCCAGTGAGCATGCTAGCCACTGGTGTGCACACTGTAAGTCTTGCTAGTCAGACAACATGCACAATTAGTAAGGCAGTGGACAGCACACTCACCTGCTCCCCTGGTTTCCCATACAGCTTGCTGTACTGTGGAAGGAGGCTGTCCAGCAGGGCCTGGTTCTCCTCAGTGCTGAAGGCTGGGGCTCTCTCCACAGTACGTGCCATTGCAGTAGCCAGAGGATGCAGAGACAGCAGAAGTGGTGGTGGCAGATGTCGTCCTGGAGCATGTAGTGCAGGCAAGTGATCTCTCAGGGGAACAGCCAGCATTATATGTGTGCTGCAGAGGCAGATACTGTCCCATGTGTCCAAAGTGATAGGTCCAAGTCGTTTGCATCTTCTGAATCTGGCCAATCCATGGAATTGCACCACTTATACCCGCCCACAGCATCCTTCAAAAGTTCAACTTCATGACACCCATGAATTTGCAACATTGTTGTGGGTGGCCAACTGAATTCACTGCATCCGGCTTGTAAAAGCTTCGGAAAACCCGTCCGTTACCATGTCAGTCCATAGCCAATGCGTGCGCACCGATCGGTCCATTGCTGTACAACGCGTATTTCGAAAAACGACACGCATCCGTCCACATCATATGCAATGGCCAATGCGTGTGCACCGATCAGTCCATTGCTGTACAACGCATATTTCGGAAAACGACACGCATCCGTCCAAATCATATGCAATGGCCAATGCGTGCGCACCGATCGGTCCATTGCTGTACAACGCGTATTTCGGAAAACGACACGCATCCGTCCACATCATATGCAATGGCCAATGCGTGCGCACCGATCGGTCCATTGCTGTACAACGCGTATTTCGGAAAACAACACGCATCCGTCCACATCATATGCAATGGCCAATGCGTGCGCACCGATCGGTCCATTGCTGTACAACGCGTATTTTGGAAAATGACACGCATCCGTCCACATCATATGCAATGGCCAATGCGTGCGCACCGATCGGTCCATTGCTGTACAACGCGTATTTCGGAAAACGACACGCATCCGTCCACATCATATGCAATGGCCAATGCGTGCGCACCGATCGGTCCATTGCTGTACAACGCGTCCGTGTACAAGTCACTCGCATATGTCACCATGTTTGTCACTGGTGAACGTATGCCAGCCACAATTACTTGCCAGGGACTCAGGGGCACACCTACAACACCACAGCCTGTCCACACTGTCTCCTAAGACATGTAAGGCTGCATTACCTGTGTGTGTATGGGGGTCAACATGTGGTTTGTTGGGTGGCACTTGGGGGCAGCCACTCCCAGGCTGTGCACGTGTTCATGGGGACAGAATCCTTTGTGTGTTGTGCACATGACCACTGTGATGTGCAACTATTCAGTTCAGAGCATGTGGCATGGTCACAGCTCCAGGTTGTGTATGTGTATGTTATGTCACATACACCCTGAGTCCCATGTGGGATGGTATGTACGTCACAGGCTGACCCATTGCCACAATTGTGATGGCCCTCCACAGTCTGTGTGCATGTTGTGTTTCAGATGTCTCGGATTCCATGTGCACAATGGGAGACAGTCTCCACATCCATGTTGTTTGTGCATCGACTTTGATGTTGTGCGTGTGTGTGTCACAGACGTCCATGTCTGTCCTGCAGAGGCAACAGGGGCCACTACCTGTGGGAGTCATGGTTGTTTTGCTGGCGTGTACATGATACGCCATGTCATGCCAGTGTCCATGTGGCAATACAGGGTCCCTGGGAATCTACCTGTCAAAGAGCTGTGATGCCTGGGGCACATCTGTCCTCACTTGTCACTGTGGTGTGTGTTTGGAACGTGACAGCAGTACATGGGTACTGTGACACAGCCGAATGATTTCCCATAGCACAACCTGGAACTTGTTGTCAACACATGTTGAACTGCGATGTTAGATGTTGGCCATGTAGGTGCCATATATGTCCATGCAGAATGGCACACACATCAAGTACTTGTGCCTCGTAATGATGTATCATGTGATATTGAGTATGGTCAATGCCACATATGTGGGGTGACTGACAATCTTTTTTGTTCACCTATGCACTGCAGGGCACCAGCTGTCCATAGACCATTCCCTGACCTTGCAACCATGGTTGAACGTGACTGCATCCGACGGTACCGCTTCAACAGGCCGCTTATTGAGGATTTGGCGGTGCAGTTGGCCCCACATTTGCAACCTGGCTGGCCATACCCTGCAGCGCTGACCCCCAAGGTGAAGGTGATGGCAGCCGACTTTGATGTTGTGCGTGTGTGTGTCACAGACGTCCATGTCTGTCCTGCAGAGGCAACAGGGGCCACTACCTGTGGGAGTCATGGTTGTTTTGCTGGCGTGTACATTATACGCCATGTCATGCCAGTGTCCATGTGGCAATACAGGGTCCCTGGGAATCTACCTGTCAAAGAGCTGTGATGCCTGGGGCACATCTGTCCTCACTTGTCACTGTGGTGTGTGTGTTTGGAACGTGACAGCAGTACATGGGTACTGTGACACAGCCGAATGATTTCCCATAGCACAACCTGGAACTTGTTGTCAACACATGTTGAACTGAGATGTTAGATGTTGGCCATGTAGGTGCCATATATGTCCATGCAGAACGGCACACACATCAAGTACTTGTGTCTCGTAATGATGACCCCCAAGGTGAAGGTGATGGCAGCCCTACACTTCTTTGCCACCGGTACCTTTCAACACACAGTGGCGTCTGCTGGTGGGATGTCACAGACCATGTTCAGCCGTGTGCTACGCGATGTTTTGGAGGCGATGTTGAGATACTTGAACCAGTACATCTATTTCATTAAACGTCAACAACTCACTGACGTCAAGAGTGACTTCTATGCCCTGGGGAGGATGCCACATGTCATCGGCTCCATTGATGGGACACATGTGGCTTTGGTACCACCACAGGCACATGAGCAGGCATACACGAACAGGAAACATTACCATTCTATCAATGCCCTGGTGGTATGTCTTGCAGATATGAGCATCTCACATGTGTGTGCACGTTTCCCCGGTTCTGCACACGATGCCTATGTGATGAGGAGTAGTCGCATCCCGAGGATGATGTCACAGATACAGAACAAGCGTGCCTGGCTTGTCGGTGTGTACTGACTTTGTACCATTGTGAGTGTTCTGCAATGTTGTATTCCACCCTCTTTTCCAACTCAGCTAATGTGCAATTGTCTGTATGTAGGTGACTCCGGATACCCCAACATGCCGTGGTTGCTGACACCCCTCAGAAACCCTGTGACACCAACCCAGATGCGCTACAATGAGGCACATGGTCGGACCAGGAGAGTGATCGAGCGGACATTTGGTCTCCTAAAGAGCCGCTTTCGCTGCCTGGACAAGACAGGAGGGGCCCTCCCATATGCCCCTGCAAAGGTGTGCAAGATTTTCATCGTCTGCTGCATGCTACACAACCTCGCAGTGCGGAAGGAGTTGCCTCTCATCCTGGATGACGATGACCAACATCCGCCACCTGTGGAGGATCCTGGCCTGGGCCACGATGCCAGTGATGATGATGATGATGAGGGTGATGTCCGCACGCAGCTCATCACCAACTTCTTCAGCTGAATGTGAGTATACAGAGATGTTATGTCAATGATTTGAGTTTGCATGATATGTGTTGGTGGTGCTCTGTTGCTGTTTGAGTGTGGCCATGTGCTACTTGACTGTATGCGTGCAGCGATGTGTCCTTACAGGTAGTCTGTACTCCCCAACAGTGTTGACATGCTAATTTGGTTTTGTGTAGGTATCTTGTGACATGTATTGGGCATGAGTATTGCAGTTCTGTCCTGTTCTTCAGTGCTTTTGACTGTGTGTCATGTCTGTCCTTCACAGGGTACTTTCAGAGTTGTTTGGTCAACTCGCATCCCCCGACACCATGAGTCAACTTCCAGGGTGGAAGCAGTCGTTTCCCTGCAGGTGATGTGCCACACACCCCTGGACTTTATTTCCTCTACACTTGGTGACTGTGTGGCCACTGCCACGTGGGATTACCTTGCATCTGTAGTGGACACAACATGTTGCAAATGTGTAATAAACCTGTGCTTCACTTTGGGATGTGCGTTGTCTGTGGTCACACATCTAACTGACATTTGCTTACTTCACCTGTGGGCTAGTTAACACATACTCTGAATAGGTGTGGTGTCTGTGCATTCCACTGTATTTCCTGGCAACATCAGTGTAGGTGATGAGTCAGATGGCCCTGGTGTGTATGTGTTGTGTAGCCCTAGTGGTGTGTCTCCCTCATATGTGTCACGTCGCCATGACTCACATGACGGTGTTGAACTTGCTGTAGCAGTTAGCATGCACAGTGTCATTTAGCAGATCATCATCTCCATGACAAAAACAACGTTGGAATCACAGCAGAGGCAAGTATGGTGTATTAGTGAGTTTATTTACATACATGTGTGAGGATAGTGCACAGGATGGTGGGTGCTGTACATTGGGATTGGAATCCAAAGTTCCCAGATGAGTTGGAAGTGTTGGTAGCAGAAATGTCCTGAGTAAAGTCCACAGTCATCTGATACATTGGTCCAACTTGAACTCCCCATGTCATGTGGGAAAGTTGGGTTGCATTCGACAGGGTGAACAGTTTGCACACAAAGGGGAATTTCCAGAACAGGTGTTGGGTTCCTGGGGGATGTACATGGCCATCGGCCTCTCAGTTTTCCTTCCTCGGACGACCCCTCTTCTTTCGGGGGGGACCCTCACGTGCAGGCCGCTGTGGTGCAGAGGACTCTCCACCAGAGTCATCCTCCCTCCCTGTGGCAGTTGCAGTTGTTGCGGCACCAGATGTTGTGGGCACACAGGGAGGTGTGGCCATGTTGGTGCTAATCTGGCAGAGGCATGTCAATATGTCCCTATGCACCGCTGTCAGTTCGTCCAATGTGTCCCACTTGGACTCCATGCGAGACATGTGTGTCTCCACACGGGACATGTGGAAGTCCAAGCGGGCATGATGGGCAGCCTGCTGCTGTTGAATGTCCTTGAGGATCCCACTACTTGGCTGACCTCTCCGGTGCTATTCTGGTATGCATCAGCAATGCGTACCAGTTGTGGGTCATCATGCAGTCCAGACCCCTCTGCAAACAGCAACCTCTGCCTACCACCCCTCCCACCACCCCTGGCCACACATGCGGGACCTGCGGTGGCACGCACAAGTGAGCCTAGGCCCCCTTGGGGGTTGGTACTGGGGTTGTTGTCCGTTGCTTCACGGTGGGCCGGGGTCCCTGTGCTGTTGTCATTGAGTGTCCTTGGTCTGTCCGTGTCGGTGGGGGTGGTCTGTGTGTTGGCAGATGTTGGAGGAGTGGGTGCAGGGGGTGCAGATGGTGGTCCTGCTGGTGCTGCATGATGACTCACACCGGAGGGGCCAGGTAGGTCTTCGCCATCCGAGGAGGGCAGAGGCTGTTCCACACCAGAGAGCTCAGGGTCCCCCGGAGCCTGGGACAGGGACTCCTCATCATCTGCTGCTGTGTCCCCATCATCACCTGTTTTTGGAAGAGACACACAATGTATGTTATGTTTCTACAGGCATCAATGGTTCAAACACCTGACAGTTGTGACTGTACCTCTGGATGCAGGCCTGTACATTGCATTGTCCTAAGTTGTCACAGTCAGAGGTTGATATTGGTGTAGCACATTGTCCTGCCAACCTGAAGCATTTCAATGTGAATGTTGAGGTGTGTGCATGACCAGCATTGGTGGTATTTGGTTGACAACCGGACCTCCTTCTCCCCCCAGCCCAGTTATCCCACCATGAAGCATGCCACCCTTGCAGTGGGTGCAGCTTAACTCTCAGGATGTCAGTCAGTGGTGTCCAGTTCCCAGCAGGGCCTGGTACTCCCCACAACAGAGCACCATTGTCAGACATCTTTGAAGTGGCTTTTCACTCCCTGTGAGGTGTGCATGCTTCAGTGTGAGCTTGCTGGGCCATGTGGGTGGGGGATGTTGAGCTGTGACTACCACTCCCATCATGCTATTGCCTACACCCCCTTCCCAGCATGCCCATACTTCCTTCCTTTTGAGTGGACTTCACTGTGTGTGAGTGTGACAGCAATGGAAAGATGGCTGACAGTGTGGTCTTGTTGTTTTTTGGTGCCCAGTTCCCAGCAGGGCATTGTGCTCCCCACAGCTGAGGCCAGTGTCAGACATCTTTGAGGTGGCTTTTCACTCCCTGTGAGGTGTGCATGCTTCAGTGTGAGCTTGCTGGGCCATGTGGGTGGGGGATGTTGAGCTGTGACTACCACTCCCATCATGCTATTGCCTACACCCCCTTCCCAACATGCCCATACTTCCTTCCTTTTGAGTCGACTTCACTGTGTGTGAGTGTGACAGCAATGGCAAGATGGCTGACAGTGTGGTCCTGTTGTTTGTTGGTGCCCAGTTCCCAGCAGGGCCTTGTGCTCCCCACAGCTGAGGCCAGTGTCAGACATCTTTGAGGTGGCTTTTCACTCCCTGTGAGGTGTGCATGCTTCAGTGTGAGCTTGCTGGGCCATGTGGGTGGGGGATGTTGAGCTGTGACTACCACTCCCATCATGCTATTGCCTACACCCCCTTCCCAGCATGCCCATACTTCCTTCCTTTTGAGTGGACTTCACTGTGTGTGAGTGTGACAGCAATGGCAAGATGGCTGACAGTGTGGTCCTGTTGTTTGTTGGTGCCCAGTTCCCAGCATGGCCTTGTGTTCCCCACAGCTGAGGCCAGTGTCAGACATCTTTGAGGTGGCTTTTCACTCCCTGTGAGGTGTGCATGCTTCAGTGTGAGCTTGCTGGGCCATGTGGGTGGGGGATGGTGAGCTGTGACTACCACTCCCATCATGCTATTGCCTACACCCCCTTCCCAGCATGCCCATACTTCCTTCCTTTTGAGTGGACTTCACTGTGTGTGAGTGTGACAGCAATGGCAAGATGGCTGACAGTGTGGTCCTGTTGTTTGTTGGTGCCCAGTTCCCAGCAGGGCCTTGTGTTCCCCACAGCTGAGGCCAGTGTCAGACATCTTTGAGGTCGCCTTTCACTCCCTGTGAGGTGTGCATGCTTCAGTGTGAGCTTGCTGGGCCATGTGGGTGGGGGATGTTGAGCTGTGACTACCACTCCCATCATGCTATTGCCTACACCCCCCTTCCCAGCATGCCCATACTTACTTCCTTTTGAGTGGACTTCACTGTGTGTGAGTGTGACAGCAATGGAAAGATGGCTGACAGTGTGGTCCGGTTGTTTGCTGGTGCCCAGTTCCCAGCAGGGCCTTGTGTTCCCACAGCTGAGGCCAGTGTCAGACATCTTTGAGGTGGCTTTTCACTCCCTGTGAGGTGTGCATGCTTCAGTGTCAGCTTGCTGGGCCATGTGGGTGGGGGATGTTGAGCTGTGACTACCATTCCCATCATGCTATTGCCTACACCCCCCTTCCCAGCATGCCCATACTTCCTTCCTTTTGAGTGGACTTCACTGTGTGTGAGTGTGACAGCAATGGCAAGATGGCTGACAGTGTGGTCCTGTTGTTTGTTGGTGCCCAGTTCCCAGCAGGGCCTTGTGTTCCCCACAGCTGAGGCCAGTGTCAGACATCTTTGAGGTCGCTTTTCACTCCCTGTGAGGTGTGCATGCTTCAGTGTGAGCTTGCTGGGCCATGTGGGTGGGGGTTGTTGAGCTGTGACTACCACTCCCATCCTGCTATTGCCTACACCCCCCTTCCCAACATGCCCATACTTCCTTCCTTTTGAGTGGACTTCACTGTGTGTGGGTGTGACAGCAATGGCAAGATGGCTGACAGTGTGGTCCTGTTGTTTGTTGGTGCCCAGTTCCCAGCAGGGCCTTGTGCTCCCCACAGCTGAGGCCAGTGTCAGACATCTTTGAGGTGGCTTTTCACTCCCTGTGAGGTGTGCATGCTTCAGTGTGAGCTTGCTGGGCCATGTGGGTGGGGGATGTTGAGCTGTGACTACCACTCCCATCATGCTATTGCCTACAACCCCCTTCCCAGCATGCCCATACTTCCTTCCTTTTGAGTGGACTTCACTGTGTGTGAGTGTGACAGCAATGGCAAGATGGCTGACAGTGTGGTCCTGTTGTTTGTTGGTGCCCAGTTCCCAGCAGGGCCTTGTGTTCCCCACAGCTGAGGCCAGTGTCAGACATCTTTGAGGTCGCTTTTCACTCCCTGTGAGGTGTGCATGCTTCAGTGTGAGCTTGCTGGGCCATGTGGGTGGGGGTGTTGAGCTGTGACTACCACTCCCATCATGCTATTGCCTACACCCCCTTCCCAGCATGCCCATACTTCCTTCCTTTTGAGTGGACTTCACTGTGTGTGAGTGTGACAGCAATGGCAAGATGGCTGACAGTGTGGTGCTGTTGTTTGTTGGTGCCCAGTTCCCAGCAGGGCCTTGTGTTCCCACAGCTGAGGCCAGTGTCAGACATGTTTGAGGTGGCTTTTCACTCCCTGTGAGGTGTGCATGCTTCAGTGTGAGCTTGCTGGGCCATGTGGGTGGGGGATGTTGAGCTGTGACTACCATTCCCATCATGCTATTGCCTACACCCCCCTTCCCAGCATGCCCATGCTTCCTTCCTTTTGACTCTGCTTCCCTGTGGGGTAGTGTGCCTGTGCTGACAGGATGGCTGACAGTGTTGTCCTGGCGTTTGTTTGGCTACAAGTCCCAAAGGTGTCCCTGTGCTTCACACAGCATAACCCAGGGTGGTGGTTCTTTGTGGGATATTTAATTAGAGTGTGAGGGAATGCATTCTCCAAGGTGATTTGTGTTGAATTTGTGTTAAGGGTGTGTGTCAGAAAAGCTGCTGGTAACTATGGTCAGTGCTGTCAGTCCTCCTTCCCACCCAGCCAGATATCCCACCATGGAACGTACTTCCATTGCAGGGAGTGCAAGTTGGCTTTCAGGATGTCAGTCAGTGGTGTCCTGCTGTTGGTTGGTGCACAGTTCCCAGCAGGGCCTTGTGCTCCCCTCAGCAGTACCCAGTGTCAGCCATCTTGTCAGTTCTTTTCCACTCCCTGTGATGTGAGCATGGTTCAGAGTGGTGTTGATGGGCCAATTATGAGGGTGACCAATATCTGTGACTACAACTCCCATCATGCTATTGGCTACACTGACTTCACGAGCATACACATAATTAATTCCTTTCAGTGAGCTTCCCTGTGAGGTGGTGTTCTAGTGGTGGCAAAATGTCTGACAGTGTTTGTTGGTTAGATTTGTGCCTCTGCCTTGCTCTATTTGTTGTTAGTTTTGTACATGTCATGACACAGTTACATATCACTATGAGATGGCAGGTGTTGTGTTTGTCTGACTAGCTTACACATCTTGGGATGATTATGTTTTGGTTACTGTGGCTTTGCTAACGGTGCATGGTTTCACTATCCCTTGACAGTGATGTGTGTGTATTGTCACACAATATTGGGTATATTGGTTGTGTACTCACCAGGCTCTGGGATGTTTGATAGTCCATGTACGCTCTCTGGTGGTAGGATGGCCCGCACCTTCTCCTCCCAGGGCCTGAGGTATACTGGTTTGGCAGGAGGGCCACTGCCGGTGCGATGACTCAAGGTGTAATCCTTCTTGAGTAGGGCCTTGACCCTCCTGCGCACATCATGCCACCTGTTCTGGATATCTTCCTTTGTGCGCAAACATGGTGATTGTGCGTTCACCCTGTCGACGATCCTCTCCCACATCTTGGTTTTCTGCGACATGGGGGTCTGTTGGACCAATGTACCAAACAGGTGTGGCTCTACCCTGAGGATTTCATCTACCAGGACTTCCAATTCACTGTCTAGGAACTTTGGATTCTTCTTTGGGGGCATGGTGATGGGTGGTGGTGGGGATTGATGTGTGTGTGAGTGTGCAAGTGAGGGTGGGTGAGTGTAGGTTTTCCTGGGTGTATGTGAGGGTGCTATTTGGGAGGTGCTGATGGTGTGTGGCTTGTGTGATGGATGAGTTGTGGGTGTGTCTGTGGTTGCTGTCTGATGGTGTTCTGTGCTGGCAGGTCATTTGAATTTGCAAAGGATCATGGTAGGGATTTGTGGCCTTTATATGGGTGGAGTTGTGGGTGTGTCTTTGTTCCATGTTTTTTCCCCCCTGTATTTATTGACTTTGTCATTGCTTGTTTGGCCCTTTTTTTTGTATTTTTTCCTTTGTAGTTTTTAGGCATGTAGGAGACGTTCTTCTGACCGAGTAGGACGCTGCAGTTGGCTCGTGCGAGCTTCTCCGAGTCTTTCAAGCTGGGTTTCTGCTGGGTTTCATGTGCGGCGTACGCGTCGGTCGCGGGGTATTGGGTTGCTTCGGCTCCGTTTTGTATGCGTGTCGGTCGTACGGCTTGTGCTCCGTGCGACTCGGTCTGGTTTTACACGCATTGCATCGTACTGCGCGGGTCGGAGTTCGCGGGTACGTTTCTGTCGGGTTCATTCCTGGTGCGTGTTGGTCGGTTCGATTCGCGTGGTTTTCCGGCCGTAGAGCTGGTTTCCGTGCGCTTCGGTCGTTCGGCTTGTGTTCCGTACGAGTCAGTCGTGATTCACATGCATTGCATCGTACTACGCGGATCGGGCAGCGCCGGTACGTGTCGGTCGGACTAAATTCCCGTACCGAGTCGGTCGGTACGTTTTCCGGCCTGAATCGGAATCGGCCCCTTGGACTTACGTTCCATCCATTTTTTCACCAAGAGTCCTTTGTCTTTTTCAAATCCATTACCAATAATCCACATTCCTTTTGGTAAATCCATAACCGGATTTTTACTTTTTTAATGTGCACATTTTTTAAAAATAAAAAATTTGTGCATACCTAAAAAAACGCCCCAAAAAAAAAATCCTGAAAAATTGTTTTTCTGCAAAAAACGCAACAAAATCCAACAATGCAATACAATCTATTTCGAAAACAATTACATATCGATTCCAAGTTCCATAATCCATCGCCAAAAATCCATCTGGAAAAAATTTAATTCGCACATCCAAAATCCAAAAACCAAATAAAAGTGTATGTAAAAATATCCGATCTTCTATTTTCCAAAATGGAATTCTTTTTTTAAAAATCATATTAAAAATACATCTAACCGCGACGATGATAAATCCTTCTTTTTTTTTAAAAACCCGTCGCAAAAAGAAAAAAATAGACCTTTCGAAACACTTTTGTTTATTAAAGTTTTGAATGTATATATTTTTAATAACTTTATTAAACAAAAATTGTTTCAAAAAACGAGACCCGACGTGGGCCTACTACTGCAACCTGTAATGGAGTTAAATAGTTGGTTAACATACAACAAGAGTACCTAAAACACATTTACTACATCTATCTACCTCCCTCCTCTCTCCTTACAATAAACATTACCACTGCACTATGGGGCACATTACGATACCCGGCGTAAAAAAATCCGCCAGGCATGGAAGCGGCAAAAATCCGCCCGCACACACCGCCTGAACACCGACCACGCCATTATGAGTACACAAACTGAAAACCGCCATCGGCGGAAAAATCATACAAAATACCGCCCGCCATCGTCCGAGTCGGAGTCAAACCGCCCGCCACGGACGGAAACACGCACGACAACACAAAACCGCCCGCCCACACGGCCGACACACCGCACGTGAAATTTCGATCGCACCGCCATGAGCGCGGAAAAACAACAAATATACCGCCCGCTAGCGCAAACAACGCCGATGAGAATCGACACGGCAGAAGCCATGGCGCCCACGTACCTGCACAGAAACCATCCGCACACAACATGGCCAACAAGTCCACACAGCAAGGCACGCACAAATACACAAGCACAGTACACATCCCGAAAACACCCCCGGACAAACAAAAAATACAAAGGCCAGAACCCCAGACACAACACACCTGAAAACAACAGACCATGAGGACACACCCACATAGGTGAGTACAAAAGCAGCACTCCCACAGACCACAACCCCTTGCTACATTGCAAACCAGAGAGGAGAGGAGAGGACACAGTGACACAGCAAGGACAGCAGCACACCACAGAAACGCACACATCACAACCACCACCACCACCAAACACCGGCACCACAAACCCCCTGCACATTACACAACACACACCGCACCAGCACCACAAACACCATGGCACCACAAAGGATGCCCAAGTTCACGTCCATGGAGCTGACGGTCATGGTCGACGAGATCATCAAGGTGTACCCACAAATCTATGGGAACATGGTCCAGCACACACCACTAGCCACCAGAAACAGAATGTGGACCCGGATCGTAGACCAGGTCAATGCAGTCGGGACCCTGCCCAGGAACAGAACCGAGATAAACAAACGTTGGAATGACGTAAAGAGCCTGGTCAAGAAGAAGGAGGGCAAAAACAGAGAGCTGGCTGCCGTCACTGGCGGAGGGAATCCCGCGCTCTTTAAGACCTTCAAAGCGTGGGAGGAGAAGGTGCGAGTCGTAATCCATCCGGAGATCCTCGCCGGATTAGCAGGGGAGTGGAGGCTGGTAAGTACAAACTAATGTATACCAGCACACCGCTATGTACACACATGCGCAACCACCATGCCACAGCTCCCAGGGACAAACACCCCCATGTCCAGCACACAATACACAACACATCACACGCACATGCAACAGACACTACCACACACAGGCCAAACCGAACAACTGTAAGATGCGTGGGGACATGTGTACACTAAGCCAGCCACGTAACCACCAACAGGTCCCCAAATATGCCAGAAGCGCCACAACGAGCACCCACCACACCCATGTGTCCGCCACAGCTGCACCAACTGACAAGTAACAGGTAAGTGGCAGGAACACAAAGTGCAGTGGGTCGGAGGGGGACAGCTGAAGTACAACACCCACCAGGCCCCCACTCCCACAGACCAGCAAGGTGGAGCACTCCCCACACCCACGTGTCAGCCACCGCAGTGCACAACGACAGCCGAAAGGCAGACATCACGGTCCACAGCAATCGGTGTCAGTGGGTGTACAGCCACCCCCACGACCCACTACACCCCCCACCCCCACAGACCTGCAACATGGAGCACCCCCCGCTTAGAGCCATGTGGCATCCAGTACAGTGCACGCACGAACAACTTGCAGGTGGGAAACTGGACAGGGCTGGATTACTGGAGGCATGAGGACCATAACACCACCAACACATGGGACATGTCACGTAGCACACGAACACGCAGCACCGCCCACCGTCACGAACAAGTGAACAATGTGCACACGGACATGAACAGCAGACTCACACCCCACATGACCCATCACAGACATAGCAACACCCAAGGAGCCACGTCTGCATGCACAAGCCACACTGAACATAGTCCCACACGGCAGCCACTGTGCAACTCATCACACACAACCGAAACACCATTGAAGTCCTGTCCATGTAGCCCCTACTGCCTGTCAACCACACACCCCACAACTACGCCTATGTAAGACAAACAACACTAGACGCAACAGAGCGGAACAACAGAAATGCACACGAACACCACTGAACCCATCAAACACACAGACACACCATGCACATACAACATACCATCCATCCCATCCGTCAGCCCCAGTCTCATGAAAGGCATGTCATCCGCACAGCTGCCACACATACAGCAGTCACGCTAAGACACATGCCCATGACCAACCATGTGCCAGAAGTCAATTAAGCGCACGACACACTGTGAGCAACAACACACAACATGGGCCACACCCCCCGAGCACTGCAGTGATGCACATGGCACAGGGCAGCACGCACACCAAGGAGATGGGACAACTGCAATACGTTGGCTGGCACACAACTATCACTCACTCATAACGATGCGTCCAATGCCATGTCCAGTAACCACAACAGACAGCAAATATGCAGGGCATGTCAGGCATGCACACACCTCAGACCATGCACTGTCATGCTGCCACAACACATGTCACGTTCGGCACCCATGGCTCACAGCATGTACCCCAAAAGCATATCCCCTCCCAAATGCGAATCTGGGGCATGGCCCCCATGTTGCCATATGCGTTCCTAAGCGTTCCATATGAACTCCAAAAGCAAAGTACAAACCAGACCCAGGATGGGCCTGGAGCCCGCATACACCAGAGTCACAATAAGTAGGAGCACAGCAACACTCCCATCGGCATAGCCAATCCGTCCCATGCCACATGTGCACAGCACACAGTCCCATTGCCTAGCACACACACCTACAGATGCCACAGCCACACACTCGCCTCCGGGAAACCCATGTACGAGATTGCACGAACTGCCAATGTCAGACGACTAATACATACTTCGCCAGGTGCAACACAATAACAAATCTCATTCTCTCCACAGGTGACGAACTGCTGGACGCTGGGGATGGAGACAGCAGCCAGCACAGCCAGCCTACAAGCCCCCAACGAGGACACACGGATCTGGAGGATCTGTCCACCTCTTCGGACACGGACTACCAAGCTGGCCCATCTGGTGTGGCAGGGCCCAGCCGCTCCCCAGGACCCCTCCTACCCACCAACCCATCATCCAGGGATGCTGAACAGTCCCAGTCCCCTGCTGCCACTGTCGTTGCGGCCACACCCACGGTCATTGCGGCCACTACCACTGCCGCAACCGCCACCATCGCCGCACCGACCACCACCGCCTCCACCACCACCACGTCTTCGCTGGCACCAGCCCCAGCGCAGGTGGTGGCCCGGCCGACTGGATCCACCCTGGGAGCCACAGCGAGGACCGTGGTGAGCAATGTGGCTAGTGGGCAGGCCGGTGGCAGCAGGACTGGTAGGAGGAGCAGGGTCAGGGAAACGCCAGTCTCCCCTGGGAGCCATGCCCTGCCTCAAATGGACAGAGTCCTTGGGGCCTATGAAGAGGCCCAAGGACAATGGGCCAGGTCTGCTACTGACACGCGGGAGGTGCTGGGGGTGCTGAGGTCCATGGACGCCCATATGGGCCAATTCGTGTCCCGTATGGACCAACTCGTGGACCTCATGGGCCAGCTGGTGGTGGCGGTGGGGTCACAGGCAAGGCCAGCAACACCACCTCCGCCACCACCTGCTAGGGCGCAGGGTCGGCCAGCAGTGTCCACTTCCCCTGCGTCCACAGCCAGTGAGCACACCTCACCCACCACCAGCAGGTCGCCACCACACACCCCCCTCCCAAACGTGGAAGGGGCCGTCCGAAGAGGAAACAGATCTCCCGGGAGGACTTCGCACGCTCCAGTCGCAAGTGAGGCAGCCAGCCAGCCTTCCGCCAGCCTTCCTTGACCAGCCACTGCATTGACTTGCTCTACGATCCCACTCCACACAGCCAGCTGGATGGCATGTGTGTGTTGGACTATGGACATAGAACCAGTGGGTACACCCTGATCATCACGCAGCCATGACCGACAGCTCATTGTCACTGCACGCACCACTTTTGTCATCACCTTACACACAATCACATGTCACAGTTTGGAATAAATGCACCTTTTTCACTAACTGCTGTTTGTGCCCTGTGTCTTTATTGTACGGAATACAACGGCCACCTTGGGCGGAAAGGCACCTGATGCGTGGCATGGAAATGGAATCCGGAGGGCCTGTAGGGACCTAGGGGTGGGAGACAGAACAGGAGCACATTCAATGAGTGTGTCACACACCCATCACACAGTACATGTCAACAACTACAAGCAATGTACACACATCGCACAGAGCAATAGGGCACAATGCCACAGTCACCAACAGTGGCATACTACCCTGGCCATGGAGCGTTGACACACTGCACGCAGTGAACATACGGCCACCCTGACACAGCACACACACACCTGCATAGATACAGACACATCATCCGTCGTACATGGACACTCACCGTCAAGTGAAGTAGCGGGCGATGAGCTGCTGGCGCACATTCCCAGCTTCCTCCTCTCCGCTGTCCACCTCACTCGAGCTGTCCTGGTCTGCGGGCTGGGGCCCTGGTTGATCTCCGTCATCCACAATGAGGGGGATCTGCTTCCGAATGGCCAGATTGTGCAGCATGCAGCACGCCACCACTATCTGGCACACCTTCTGTGGGGAGTACGCCAGTGCACCCCCGGTGCGGTCCAGGCACCTGAACCTGGACTTGAGGAGGCCAAAGGTACGCTCGACCACACGTCTGGTCCTCCCATGTGCCTCATTGTAGCGATCGTCTGCTGGGGTGCGAGGATTCCTCAATGGACTGAGCAGCCATGCCCCATTCGGATACGCAGAGTCACCTGGGTGTGAGGGACACAGAGAACCGTTGCTATTCCAACTGGACAGGGGACAGCATCGCACAACCAGCACGCTACACCACTCCACATACTCACCGACAATACAGCCACGATCCTGTTGCAGATTGGCCATCAGTCGTGGCAAGATGCTGTTGCGCATTATGTGTGCGTCATGGGCCGAGCCTGGAAACTTGGCACACACGTGGGTGATCACCATGTCCGCAAGGCACACCACTTGCACATTCAGGGAGTGCGTGTGCTTCCTGTTGCGGTACAGGTGCTCAGTGGCCTGTGGTGGAACAAGGCCAACATGTGTGCAGTCAATGGCTCCCACGACGTGTGGGATTCTGCCAAGGGCATAGAATGCACCCTTCACTGCCGCCAATTCACGAGCCCTGGGGAAGCGGATGTACCTGTTCCGGTACAGCATCATGGCTGCCAGTACATCCCTCAGCACCTTGCTGAACATGGGCTGGGACATCCCTCCTCCACTGCCCACTGTGTGCTGGAATGACCCAGTGGCGAAGAAATGCATGGCGGCCATCACCTTAGCCGTGGGGGTGACAGCAGTCGGATACACCCTGCGGGGACGGAGATGGGGCTCTAACATGGCACACAGTCGATGCAGAGTTGGCCTGTCCAGCCGAAACTTCCTGATTACCTCTGTATCGTCCATGTCCGCCAGCAATTGGTATGGGCGGTCAATGTTCGGTCTCCGCCTGGGTTAAATGGCAGAGGACACATGTCAAAGCAACACGGCACATAGCAATTTCGCATACACATCACTGACATGACTGAGCAAGCACATGAGCCACAGCCCAGCTGTCAAGCTGGGACGGCACGGCCACAATACACTTACACAGGTCTCCCAACAATGGCAATGGCAAGTGAGACATACCACTGCCATGTGCATGCACATGGGGATCTAGGCCCCAATGACTTGCGGGGCGTGCTGATGGGGACTGACTGCATATTCGTCAAGCGGCAACGCCACGGCAACATGAGTGTCTGCTGAGCATGGTACTGCTTCCGAGGCTGGATGAGTATGGCACACGACGACGACGATGTGGGCACGGGCTGAGCGGCCAATACAAGTGGGACCTGTGGCACGAGGGGATATGAGACAGTAGTAGGTGTCAGCACTGCACCCTATGTACAGCACTGTACGGATCACAGCTCCCGAAACATTGACTGGTGTCCACATTGACAGCCCCATGCCAAGACGGCTGTGTGCTTGCAGTCACACGTCACAGGTGAGAGGTTACATTGCACGTGCCAGGTGGCAGTCGTACATAGTGGGAGCTGGCATGTGTGTGCATGTGTCTCCTGTTCAGGATCCACCAGATGGGCGCTGACTCTGTACTGACCATTGGACACAGCATGTTCCGTGGAAGGCTTGTGTGTGTGGGATGGTGGCACTGGATGTGCCTCCGTTGGGTGGGGGGCCATGCACAGGGCGGGTACGTCGATGATTGCGCATTGTTGGTCACGGTGGGTGCACCAGCTAAGATGTGTTGCCCTGTGTTCAATTCCTATGTCCGCATGATGATGGACTGTGGATGTGGGCAGACTACACATTGGTCGATGTGCTGTCTATATGCATGTGCCTTCACACCAGGCACAGCTGCCCCTGCACATGTGACCCCTGCTGGACTCGCTGCTGGGTCTGTGGAGCTGATGCACCTTCTGCGCGTGGGGCGGACAGCTCTCCTCACTTCCCTCATTGCGCATGTCATGTCTTTGCCGCAGGTGACATGGATCATGGAGGGCCCACATGTACGCGTGGGTAGGCTACACATGATTGTTCACTGGTCGCCACCCCCAGTCAGTGTTTCGAATGGGAAGGTAGTCGTGCTGGTGGTATGTTCGATGTGGCGGATGGGCGGGCCTAGGTGCGGGCTTACATTCCGGACATGGGGGGTAGTTGGATTGGCGACTAGTTGCAGTACACACGGGACACGTCTCTTCCTTTCCACATCTGGGTCATCCCTTGTACTAACTGACAGTGATACAGTCATCTTCGCCCCAGCCCTCATGTCCTCCCCTCGCCCCCCAATATGCATGCTCACCTGCGAGGCTAGCGCTTGCACAGGCAGCCCCAAGCTCGCACCAGAGAGGGCAGGGAGTGTATGTGTGGGTCCAGTTGCACGAGTGGGCTGTCTCAGGGTATGATGTGTGGCGGGACGCCGTCCACCTGCGTGGTGCCCCAAATGGAGACCCGGCCTGCATGGACTATGCATCACAGTCTTCGCCTTCCGGATCCGCCACCTGCGACACCCAGTGGCTGTGGCTGCCCTTGCGGCCATGCCGCGTCCGTCTGTGGCTGATGGCCCACACATTCACTCTTTGGCCTCTCTGGGGAGGGCTCAGGGGTGGTGGCGCACGCGCTTGCACTTAGTCGCAATGGCATGTGGCGTGGTTGGTATGATGGGCAATGGATGGGATGGTGCGAGCCACCTCCCGTGACGTCAGTGCTGCTCGTGCTGTGGTGCGTCCCCCTACACTTCCATCTGACTTGTGCCATGCTAGACGTTGAGGTTCTATTGCCTGCGTGATATGACCAGGAGGAGCGCGAGGAGACCTCTCACACACCATGCTCCACTGCCATCCCGTGCCCTGTATCGCCTGTGCGGATTGACTATGTTGGGGTTACACCTGGTCGACTGGGGCTGTGTGTGCCTTGTCAAGGGGCATGGCGGGCGCACAACAGGATCCAGCTTGTCCACAGAGGGTGGGCTGAGGTGCGCCTGGTACCGCTTTGTACGTGTGCCCGGCTGCTGTGCACACACGTGTTCACTCCCCCGACAGGTGTCCTCTCACAATGCCCAGGGAAGCGGTGGTGTACTGTTCATGAGCCCTCCCAACACGGCGTGCTCCAACTTGGCATGTGCGCATCTACCCGTCGCACCCACCCACCTGAGCACTGCGTCCATACGACTTCACACGACACATGTGTGTCTTCCACAGTAGTGCTACTCATTTGCGTTGACATCCAATGCCAGTGGACTACATGGTCATGTCACGACTGCCGTGTACTTCACATACTCTCATCCTCTCTCATTCGTACTTGTGAAATGAGTCAGCGGAGGCAGTTTTGGTTTCAAACATTATATTGAGTCTTCTGTCCTCTGTGATGCAGTATAGTGGACACTACTGGCAGCGGAATACATGTTGAGGATATACTGTGCATGATTACAAATGGGATAGGGTGTGGGGTTACATCTGCTTGGCCAAGGCTGTGCTAATGTACATTTACGTATAGCTGCGGAGCTGCGGACTTTGACACAGACGGTATACATGTAGCCTACCAGACCGCTCGGCATCATGGGCACAGTCCATCTCAGTTCCATGTGACAGGTTTGCTGCGGTTGTTCCTCATGCACGCGTGCATGTGAGATGACATCAGGGCATGTGCTTGCGTGCATGCAGCGGCGTGCCACTTGTTGTTGCACTGTGGTGGTTACTGGACATGTCACAGTCACTGGGGTCGTGTTGTTGTTGTATGCACTTGTCGTCCATGCAAAGGTCCTGGTATGGGATTCCCGGGGCGGGGGTGGGAGGGGTGCAGCACCCACAGACTCCAGGCGACCTATTCATGTCCACTGAGCGGTGTGTGTGTCCATGTGCGCTGGATCCATGTCGTGTCCTGGTTGTTCGTGCAGTTCCGTCCATGTGGGTGCGATACACAGAGCCCATGCCACTGCCTCCCACGATGCATGCGGTGTTCCTGGATGTGATGGGGAACAGTGTGCATGTCCCGGTCATATCCGATGTCATGGCGATGTCGTTGATGGTGTGGTTAGAGTTGCCGGTCGTTTGGTATGGCTGTTGTGGTGGTGACTGGCCAGATCCGTGCGGAAGCTAAGCATGGGTGCGGGGTTGGACATCATAGGTCACTCGGGGAACCTGCGTTGTGGTCCGACGTATTTACAGGTTGTCAGGTATGCGATGCCGTCCAGCAGGGCTTCCATGTCATTGGTGGTGTACATGTTTGCCAGCCAATGAAGCGGATGGTGGCTGTCAAGGTGTTGTTCGTAGGTTGTCCCTTGGAGGACCATGATGGGGCATGCTGGGTGACATTCGATGTAGCTGTTCTCGATGATCCGTCGTGTGGAGGCACAGTGGTTCCATTTCAGTGCGCGTGCGATGTTGGCCACATACGCCATGCCCCCATAGGCAGAGCAGGCCCTGTCGTGTGCGTCCAGAGGGAGGAGTAGTGGTAGCAGGTCCGCCTTCAGACATGCCGGGTTGGAGAGGCATATCTCGACGGGATGCTGGTAGGGACACCTCCGACAGTAGAAGACGGGCATGACGCAGCTGAACAATGTGATGCGGTAAGTCAGTCGGTAACTTACGTTCAGCAGGGACAGGAGATCGCATCCCAATGTATGTATCGTGCTGGTTTGGTACAGCTTGAGCTCTTCGGCGTAGTTGGGTAGGTGTGTTGCGGTTGCCATTTCGCAGCGGTTCGTAGAGGTGGCGTGCTCCGGCTGTGTGTGCAGTCTGCAATGTGCACGCTCCGGGGTTGCTGTGAGCTCTGTGTAGTCGTGGGGAGACAGGACTTGTGTTCTGTTGGCTTGTTTGGAGGACACGGGCCCTCTTCCCACATGCTTCTCAGACAGTTCAAGGTCAGTGCTGTGTGACTCCTTCCAATTAACTTGCATGTGGCCGACATGGGGGAGTGTTTTCTTCTTTCTTCCCCGTCCGTTGTGTGCTTCTGTGATATGCGCTATCTGCCGTGTGGTCGGTCTCCTCGGCATGCCTGTGTTGGTCTATTCTTGGACAATGGCTGTATTCACCGGCTTCTGTCGTAGGGCTGTGGTTTCGGTGTTGGAATGGAAGGTCATTCAGTGCTGTCTGCTCTCCCTTGTGTGGGCGGCAGGCTGCCTTTCCGCTCTGCGTTGGGCCTTGTGTGTGGATGTTATTCTTGGGCCACCTGTTGTCGGTCCCCGGGCTCTTTGGTGTTCCGTTTCATATGTCTTGTTCATATGTGCAGGGTGGTATGGGTTTTTCAGTGTGGTACTGGCGTTCCTCTTCCCGAAGGGGCCCTGCTTCTCCTAGTTGGTGTTGCCGCCGCTGTGTGCTACGCCATGTTTGTTACACTGGGGTGTGTCCTGCTGTTGCGTGTCTTCACTGACATGTGTGCGTCGGTTGTGTGGCGTTGGGTGTTGTCCGTGAATTGGGCGTTGGGGACATGTCTGTGGCCGGCCTGTCACGTGTCATGTGCGTTCGGGGTGGGGCTGATGTGTGTGCTGCTTGGTTGTGTCCCTGTGTCTGTGTGCGACGCATGCATGGCGCTGCGGTTGGCCTCTGCGTTGTGCGCATGTGTGGCGGCGTCATCGGCGCTTTGGGGCCGTGACGGGGTGGTTGGTTCCTAGTCCCAGGTGGTGTGTACACATGTGTTCTGCGATGTTACGATTTGGCCTGTGTGTCATATGTGGATGCGATGGTGGATGTGTAGTGTACACGCGCTGGTGGGGGGTTGTCCGCTTTTCCGCCCTTGCACTGTGTGCGCTGTTTGCGTGCACTTGTTGTGTGTGTGCCTACCTGCGTCTCCGCTGTACGTTGCGTCCTTGGTGGTGCATCAGCAGAAGCATGGGAAGGGCCTGCAGTGCTGGATTCATGCCCGGGGTGCCGCTTCTTCGTTGTCCGTGCTCTGCGTCCGTGTTTCCGCCTCTCTTTCACGTGCGGTGTCTCTTTGCCGTGGGAGCCGTTTGTTTGCGGCATCGTAATTTACGCGCCGGGCGGGACGTGTTTCGTCGGACGGTGTGTGTCAGTTGTGCTGCGCCGCTACGTGTGCGGGCGCACTTTGATGGCGGACGGTGTTGCTGGCTTGCCGGCGGTGTTTGGCCTGCTTTTCGCATCGTAATTGGGCGGGCGTGTGGACTGCTGCGTGCTGGCGGTAACTGGTGGTTTTTGCATCCGCCAGCACGGCGGTAGTGCTTCCGCCCGCCATCGTAATGGGCCCCTATGTATTTTAATAATTTTAATATGTCTTACCTTGACGGAGCTCTCCCTTGCGTCTGATCCGTAGCGCGACGATCCCCGTAATGACGAAAGTTACGTTTACGCGGCAATGTCATGTCTTTCTGTAAAAATGATAAAAGGACATTTTCATCCATTGACTGCAATGGAAAAGCATGGGAAAATTTTCAAAAAATGTGTTAAAAAATATAAATATACATAATAAATTGCACATTTATTTTTGTAAATTATTTAAGTATTGTAACTATTTTTGAATATTTTTATATAATTTATTTGTATAATATAACAATATAAAAAATGTTAATAAAAATATGTTATTAATTAATTACGTCTTGTATTTCTTTCTTCATGTTATAATATATTAATTTAGTATAAACAGTAGACAATATTTTTTTATTATTTACACAATAATGTCTCTTTTATATATTTTTTTACTTTATCAATAGTATCTTTAATTATCAAATACCTCTATAAATATTAAATTCCAAATTTTATTGTAACTTTTAATATTCACTCCTTACTAATTTTGAATTCAAAT